>CM038225.1:52543268-52809450 GCA_021442155.1 Cymbidium sinense | reverse complement strand
TTGATGCATAGTTGATGGGACCATGCCATACTCATGTAGCCATGGCGACCCTAGAGAGCTCTAAATGATGTATCGTCATCGATTACATGAAACTTAGCTTCTGTATATAAATCCTTGAACTTAAGCGAGAGAATAAAAGAATCCAAAGTTTTCTACCCTTTTTCATGGAAATCATGAACCATCAACTTGCTCTCCCAAGATGTTGGATATCAAGTGATAATCCTCTTAATACCTTTAGACTCATGAGATTGATAGAAGAACGGATCAATCAATATTGGTGATTGAGATGCCATCATTCTCTGCGTAACATAAAGAGGCGATTGTGATCGGCATTCCCGATAAGATCTTCGCAAAAAATGTGATTCTTGGGATCTTGAGTTTGCAATGCTTCAATCATGCATTTTTTGATAAAGTAAGCTTCATAACTCTCCAGATCTTTGAGAGCATGTATCAAAGTTTCTTGAAGGTCTTTTGACATCAAGAGAGCACACTTAATGCAGGATCTTTCTCGATATGATAGAATATTATAATCTATCTTCTCACTCAATTTAGGCTTTATCCTGGGATTTATGGGAATAATATTCTCGTTGACTTCAATTTGTTTGCCTTTATCTTTATTTGTATTTTCCTTCTTTGATGAAGGTGGTAAGACTTTACCACTTCTCAACTGAACTTGAATAACTTTGTCTCGCTCAGATTCTCCTGAAGAGGTAGTTTCTTCAAATTTTCATCTTATTCTGGAAGATCGGCCAAAAGGGCTAGACTCATTTTTCAACATCATACGTGATGATATCGATGAATTTGACTCTTCTCCGTCGGGAAAACATAGATCTTCATCTGACCTGTTATTCTCTTGTTGAGTTATTAAACAAAATTTAAATATTAGCTCCTTGCTCTTCTGCTTTTTGATGATGGGTCGTGTCTTCATTTTCCATATCTCTTGATCGATATTGAAGAATTATGCGCATGATTGATCTCTGTTGGGCAAGGTTCACCATTATCTTCTCATCATTAAATTTAGGCATGAAGTCTGTAAGCCTAAATGGTTGTCTTGTTAGTTGGTGATACTCCTCTAGATTGTTAATGATCTTTTGAGTTGTAGTTCTCTTCTTGATCTTCCTTTTCTTAGCTTCTTTGATTTATGAGGCCTGCATTTAGTAGACTGCTTCTCATGATGTGACAAAGTATCCTTATCAGAATGTTATTGAGAAGCCAAAATACTTAGTTTAGGCATCTCTCTTAAGTCTAATATAGGTTGAAGTGGTGATTTTTTTTAACACTAGAAACGTCTTTAACTACAAATCTTCATGGTCTTTTGGAGACTCTTTTCATTCTTGATAACTAATTTCTTCTATTTGTCTTTGTTGGATGATATGGAAGAGAACATAATCATCTTGTAGACTCTCTTTTAGGGTTGACTGCACTGTGGATAGTGTGAATTCACCTCTCGATACTTCCTTTCTAGCCAATCTTTAAAGTCATAATCTTCGATAGGATGATCATCAGATGATAGGGACGATGGTTTGGATTATTGACTTGACTTTATCGGACCTTTAAATTTCGTAGGCTATAAATAATTTTGTCACCTTGTCCCTTCTAAAGGATTATTCTTTGTTCATCTTTTTCTTAAGAGATGGTTGCATTCACTCATCATCTCTTGTTGCTTTTTTGACGCTCCCACCTTTGGAATAGTCGAGGTTTGTCATTACCTCCTAATACCAATTTTGGTTGTGGATTAGAATAAAGCTTTTTACTCTTATCATCATTGTACATTGCTTTCCTTTATCAACATTGTATATCACCCTTTTCCATTTGATCTATAGAAGCGGCATAAATTTCATTTCTTCTTGAGTCGAAGGTTTGTTTCTCTTTGCTTTCGACATAGACTTGACTTAGGCGATTCAACTTTTGAATTTAGCCACCTATCGAGAAGTCGAATTTTTGTCGGCATGCATAGAAATGGTGTCATTTGATCATCTATATTGTCCATTAGCAATTGAATCGATGTTCTTCTTCCAATTGTTGCTCGCACTTCATGCTTAGGTTGTGTCAATGACTTATGAATTTTGTCACTGACTCATCTTTCCTTCTTTTCAGTAAGGCAAGGTCAGTGATTATGATTTTCTCGGTTGTATTGGTGAACCTCTTCACAAATATAGTCTCTAATTCAGCAAATATTTTCACTGAATCATTCGATAATTTTGCATACCATTCAAAAGCATGAAGTCACTACTATGAATTCTGAAAAAAATAGTGCATCGTTCCCCTCTGTGTTACCACAAGTAGCCTTAAATTGGGCAAGGTGTTGCTTTGGATTACCAAGCCGAAAGCATTGAATTTGATCTTGAGCAACCTTTTGGGTATGACACTTGGTCATATTCATTTGGGTAAGGAGACCCTTACTCACCAACTTTCACCTACTCGGCTATGGCCTTTATCTTTTCATTAATTATCGTTTCTAGTTGAGTATTTATATAGTTCCAAGTGTACTAGCCAGATTTTGAATTATTGGCTGGAGAAGTAGTGTTAACTTCATTCCCGCTTCTTTAGTATGTCGTAAGAGATTGAGGTACCATGATGGTATGGTATAGAAATTGTATGATTACTTAGGTTGATTAGTCAAAAAATAGGTGCACTTGATGTGATATTCTTCTAACATCTCCATCAAGATGTTCATTTGCACCATATCATTAATTTTGGTACCAAGTTGTGCAATCTCCTTATCTTTGACCTCATTTGATGCATTTCTCTTTGCTCTCTAGCGTCATGGCGTGTCGTCTGACTCTTCTTCTTCTTCTTCTTCTTCTTATTCTTTATTCGCTCCTTGCTCATTTTTTAAGGGGAGAACTTGACTACCTTCTCCTTGTGCATTTGCAAAATAGCTATTGTTGGGATATCGACACAATTATAAAAGCATATACCAGTGATCATTTTGGTTCAATCATATAGATAGCTTTGACACCATGATCTCTCTCATTCTCGTCTTCTTCTTCTCCAGAAAGATCGAAGATCCATCTCTATTTTCTTCTGTGAAGACTCTTCTTCGTCAAATTCAGGTTCAGATTTCCTAAATTCACATTGTTGTTGATGGTGCTGAGCGGAGAGTTCATCTATATCTCTGACCATATAGACAACTTCCACTTCCATAGAATCCTCTTCATTATTTTCTTATTGCACATAAATTTTTGTCGATGTTTCCAGTGGATCTCTAGTTCAGTGTGTGAAATAAGTACTTCTTCTATTAAAGGACCACAATCAATGTCAACCTTCTCTTGTAGGGGTGAAATTGATCGATGATGGGATCCCCTAGAGGATTCTCCAAGTTGTCGACCATCATATCTTTCATCAGTGATATCCTTTCTTTTGGGTATCCACTTTTTTTGAGTTTATTTTGAGACAAATTTTTGAGTATATGTATCAGATGTCACACCTCTTCTATTACTCAAAGTTTCATTACGGGGCCTTAACCTCCATATTTGCTTATCCTTTCATTGGGACCTTTAGGATTCTTGACACGAGGTCCAAGTGTCACTCAATGCTCACCATGTGAAGCGTCTTGGGCTGGTTTACGAGATGATAACTTTCTTGGTGGTGCCATCTCCATCACCAATCTTCTTTTCATTTGTTCTTTGGGCATAGTATTTGGTGGTGAGGTGGTGGTTGGTTCCAAGGATTGCTTTATTTTGCCAGTAGAGCTATTCCTCTTTACCCACTTTAGATTGTCAAAGTTGTTGTGGGTAGGAATACTCGCTTCCGGCGGCAGTATCGCTTATTCACTAGGTCGTTCAAAGGGGATCTGAGCCCTCGACCATTTCTCCTTCTTTTCTTTCTTCGAGTTAATTTACTCCCTGATGAGGAAGCTTCATGATCATACTTTTCAGGTACAAAAGGTTCAATCGGCACAGCAGCTGTACCATGAGGAATTGAAGACACAGTTTTCCCACTGATAATTTTTTTCACAGCTTCATATTGAACCTTTCTTTAAGTTCTCTCAGAACCCTTGACATTGGTTGGTAGTTGGTTGGCGCATGGCTAGTAGGAGCTTTCGAGGCCTTCCAGGACCTGAATGTACCGGTGGTTCTTGGGAAATTCTTGAATGGTAGCCAGAACTCTCTGATGGGCACAGGTGAATGGAAAGATTTTGTAGATCCATTACGCAAAAGTGAAAGATGGGGAATAGTAATTATTATTTCATCTCATACTTTCAAGATGCATAGGCTACAAGACAAAATAATGGTGTAATAAAGATATACTCTATAAAATGATTCATTCTATAGAGCCTCATATGAATTTATTACACACTTAAATCACCATTTTGTTATTTTGAATTTTTAAAGATTTTATTGCTACTATAGCACATATATGACTAGCCAAAGATGGAAAGAGAATCCCGTCCCCAGCGGAGTCGCTAGAAATCTGTGGGCTTCGAAAATTCACCATCGACCTCTCGACAATTTTATTAAATTATTAAATTGAAGAGAGTATGATTTGAATGTGTTAGTGTAATTTTTAGAAGGTAGATGGAATAGTAGATAAGACACTACCCAGAGATTTCATCCTCATTTGGTGAGGACTTTAGATCTAGTTCAATGTTTCTTATAGGCAGCCCCTATAGTTAATTACCCCTCTCAATAAATGAGAGAGAACTTTGATTAAAAGTTATATCAATGCATATAGTAGTATATAGAGTTTTAGAATTTAAGATATGAAATTTATCATTTTAGCTTAAACCGGATGGTTGGGGGAATGATGACATGCCCGATCTAAATCTCGTGGTTTTGTCATCTCGGGCAATTGTGGTCCTTAGTCTACTTAGTCAGAGGAGGTAGTCGACCCAACTTGACAGAAGGATCCTCATCAGCAACACATGGGTTACGTCATCCAAGAAATCCCTGTAGGCCTGGGGTGGTGTTTCTCGAAGGAGACTATCTTAAGTCTACCTTAGCTGACAGAGGACTATTTTTCCCTATCAAGTATACCCTATGATTCACAACTCAAAGGGCAGAGCCATTGGGAGCATATAATTATAATATAATATATGGGAGGCCAAACCACTTGATTAGAGGACTCGTCATGCTTCTTCATCGTGGAGCCTATCCAAACGTAGAAGAGGACATGGGCCACATCCAACTAGCGTGAGATTGATTGAAAGTGAACATAGTATGACACTTGATTTGACATTGGCTCCTTCGTGAGCTAGAGTTTTCTTAATTTGTCACCCTCGATAAATAGTTACGGAAGGTGGATGGATTGAGTTTGATTTAAGTTTTTTAAGGATAGAGTTTCATTTAAGTACTTTCAGATTGTTACTTAATTTGATTTGAAAATTTGATTAATTTGAATATGTTTAAGAGCTTTAGATCCTGTCAACTCTGTTTAGTTGCTAACAGAGGATTAGATCTACTATCACCCGACAGAATTAGTTTCTTAGATATTTCACTGATTTGAAACTCTTATTATAGGTTTTTAGGTTTTGTTAACCCGGACCCAGTCCTAAGACTAAACCAGGAAACAACCCGTGCAGCATCCTCAGACACTTGAATTTAAGCACTCAAGATCAAGACCCATGCGGAAGTATTTAAGACTTTATGTAGTTTTTATTTAATTATTAGATATGATTTCATACTATATAATTTGAATATATTTAATTTTATCGAACTCTTCACTTGACTCTTATTTCAAACTCTTATTATAGATTTTATTGAACCCCAGTCCCAAACCTAGAACCCAACATCCTCGACACTTGAATTTAAGCATTACATAGTGTCGATACATACTGGTATTTAAGAATTTAGGTAATTTTATGAATTATGAGATTAATTTCATATTTTTATTTAATTCCAATTTAGTCTTCCATATCAAAATTTTCACACTATGTCCGAAATACATTGTTTATAGCTTAGATAATTTTGCTAATTAGTGATTTGTTGATTTTGAAAAATCATAATTATAATGAAATTCTTTAATTTCTGTATTGAAGGAAAGCTACATGATTTTTATAAATTTTGGTTTAGTATCGCCTTCTGTTTGCTTGTACAAAGAGTTGCATCCGTGTGAAGAAGGCATTTAGATTTAGATTAGTTTAAAATATTACACTTAGTTTACTTGTTAAGTTTTTGTAATTCTCACACTTTGATTATGTTCAATCTACATCACTTTTGATAAGTTATGCCGATTTCAGTGTTTATTGCTTTAGCCCTACTTATGCTTATTAGCTAGCATAGTAATCACCCCCATATTCGTATAAGAGTTATTAAACCCAATTTAGATCCATCCCTAGACTTTAAGTTTATTGTAAGTTTGTTATGAGTTTAGCATTAGTCCCTCCCAAATTTCAATTAAAGCTTGTTTAATTTTGAGAAATTTGCAAGACAAGAGAACTCACTCATTACTTCAATTAAGCCATAGAGAATCGCTATTAGATTTTGTGAGTTTAATATTAGCCTCCCCAAAGTTTACTTACATTTTAAATGAGTGTTTCATTCTTTCCAAAATTTTCTTTAAAGGCTCCCCCTCTATTTCTCTTTGATTTAACATTTATCTTCATATTTATCTTATATCCTTTTATTTGACTTAAATTTAGGTAATTTCCCTTTGAATTTGTTTAAGTCCTAAATTTTAGTCTAAATTTTGGCGTCTGTCATCCGTAGTGCATCGGTGTTTTGGCTTACTATGCGCCCTCTTGGCGTGGCGGTGTCTTTCCACCACCATCTGCCTCTCTTGAGCTCAGAAACTTTTTAAAGAAGACCTACAATGCATTATATATTCATTCCTCTATTTTTTTTCTAAGTCTAGAAATTAGACAAAATTTTGGCAACATTTCATCTATGGCGAGTGACATCTAACAAGTGTTGGCTTACTCGGTACGCCCTCTTGAGCGTAGTGAGCAGTGTCTTGCGGCATCACAGACTATTTTTTATCTTGTCACGCCCTCTTGAGCACAACAAGGTCTTATAACCTGCAAAGAAATGCAAGCATATATATATATATATATATATATATATATATATATATATATATATATATATATATATATATATATATATATATATATATATATATATATCCACATTCATATCACACAAGTTGCATTTTTTGGCGTTGCGATGGACAAGAGAACAAGATTGGGTATGCGATTGGGAATGTAAGGTAAAGAGTGCGATGCTAAAAATTGAAAGAAGAATTCGCCTCTTGGCGTTGTTGTTTGTGGCGAGGCAAAATTAGATGGGTTATGCAAGGAATACAACGTCAATCGAAAGAAGAATTTGTTGATGTTCTTCCATCGATTGCGGCAAGCGAAAAGATGGATGATGTCGAAAATCGGGAAGAATTCACCTTGTTCGATTCTTAAATGGATGGCTAAAGCGAGGAATGACGTAAAGCGAAAGAAGAATTCCTCTTGATGATGTTCTTCCCGGCTTTCGAAGGGAAGGCGGCGTAGCGAGGTGAGAACCAAAATCGAAGAATAATTCATCTCTTAATGTTCTTCCCGTTGTGCAAAAGTGGAGGGTTTGTGTGTGGAAATGGTGGTTTGGTGGGTTGGTGGGTTGGCTGGATGCGGTTGGTGGTTTGGTGGGTTGGCAGGTTGGCTGGATCTGGGTGGTGGCGGGCCAGGAATCTGTGGTCGGGGTTTTTGCGTCTGGAGGCGAAAAGCGGGTCGTGGATGAGGCCGCGGAGCAATTTCCTGGATTGACGCATACGGCGTGATTCTACAGCGAAAACCAGAAAGATACATTCAGGAAACGGAGGTGGGCCTAGGATCTCGTGGGTTTTCACGGATCTGAGGGTATGCGGGATGGCACCGGTGGTGGTCGGATGCAGCAGAAACAGATCTGGGTTTCTAGCGGGCGATGTCGGCAGGATGCCACAGCAGTAGAGGCGGCGTTATCTGGATGTAAGTCGCATGGATGGCGTCGAGAATTTCAATGGGATGCTTTGCGGATGCGCGGTATGCACGTCGCAGATTCTGAAAGATGGAGGAGAGAGAGAGGGAATTCTTTTACCTCAAAAGAACTTTTCCAACGAGGGAGAGGAATGCAGGAGAGAGAAATGTGAAGGAAATCATGAGGGAATGAGGAGAGTGGGGTAGTTTTAATTTTTGGAGAAGTTACTCAAAAAAAAAAAAAAACTAAAATAAAATGGGGTTCTGCAAAAGGCAGTAATTTAGGGATTTCTTAAATAAATTTTAAATTTATTAAGCGGTTTTAATGGATTTATGTAGGTAAATGTACATATATATATATATATATATATATATATATATATATATATATATATATATATATATATATATATGATGTTATATATGCTAATGGTTTTATGAGGCAATTTGGTTCAAATCGGCGCCAAATTGAGTCCATTTTAGCTAAAAATGCGCATCATCGCTTTCAACCGCTCAATTTTCATATGAACTCATCCGAATTGAGTGTGAATAGTCTTACTTGATAGATTTCAACATTTCGAAGCCAATGACATAATCAATTTCGTGAACGGAGGTCATTTGATCCTTGTCGGTGCCTCCTGACCTCGATCTGCATGCAGGCGCATTGATGACTCAAGCGATTGCTCAATTGATCATCAAGTTATGCAATATTAATATCATGACCAATTTCAACGTTCTAAATATAATGGTGAAGTCCATTCGTCGATCGGAGGTCATTTGAGTTGATTTTGGTGACGTCTAGTGTGTTTCAGCCTTGACATTTGAGTTGATTTTTATTTTAGGTTTAGTTTTTTTTTAGTTTAGGATTTAGGTTTTATTTTTTATTTATTTTTAGGTTTCTTTTTTAGGTTTAGGTTTTTAAATTAATTTCATCTAAAGTTTAGGGTTTAGGGTTTAGGGGCTAGTAGTCAAATTTGATATATTTTGATGTTTTGAAGTTAACGATAGGATCAATTTCATGAACGGGGGTCATTTGGTCATCATCATAGCTTTTTAACTCTGATATGCCTGTCGATACATTAATAGCTCGAGTGCTTAATCAATAGCCTATTAGATTTTGCAATATCTATATTCTAATAAATTTCAATATTCTGAATGCGATGGTGAAGTCTGTTCATCGATGGGAGGTCATTTCGACCATTTTTAGTGACGTCCAGTGCATTTTGAGCCTCAATTTGCACACTATCGCTTCCAAAGTCGAAATGACATATGACACACATATGGAGGTCGAATCTACTTAGTCGGGAGGAGGTAGTCGACTAACGACCAAAGGATCCTCAGGAAACACATGGGTTCGTCGCCCAAGAAATCTTTATAGACTGGTGGTGTTTGTCCAAGGAGACAGGCTTAAGTCTACCTTAGCTGACAAAGGGTTGTTTGCCCTATCAAGTATACCCTATGATTCACAACTCAAAGGGCAGAGCCATTGGGGAGCATATGGGCTACGATCGTGATCATAATATAATGGAGCCTTACTGGTCAAGCCACTCGATCAGAGGACTCTGGTTGTAACTACATTATCTATGGAGCCTACTAGCCAAGCCATGCTATCAGAGGACACAGGCCACGTCCTTACTAGCGTGAGATTGATTGAGAGTGAACATAATATAATACTTGATTTGATATTGGCTCTTTTGAGCTAGAGTTTTCTTAATTTGTCAGACAACAATTGCGAGAAGGTGGTTAGGTTTGGTTTAAGATTTTAATGATAACATTTCATTTCATATTTAATTTTGAGTTAATTTGATTTGAAAATAGAATCACATTTTGATGAAAATATCCCCTGATTGAAATCACCATTCACCACCATCGAGGCAATTGATTGAATCGAATATATTTGAGAATTTTAGATCCTTTCAACTTTGTTTAGCTCTAATGATCGATCTCGCCACATGTTAAAATTAGCTTCATATGTTTTCTAAGTTGAAATTCTTATAATAGCTTTTTGGGTTTTGTTAACCCTGACCCATTCCTATGACTAAACTGGAAAGTAACCCATGTAGCATTCTCACTTAAATCAAAACATTCAGATAATGCATAGTTTGTTTCCAAATTTGTTGAATTTTATGCAACTTATAAAATTTGCATGCTTTAAACAATTAAAGCTATGCCTAAGAAACTCCTTGTGAAACGTAAATCACTTGAGGATGCTTGCACACTTCTTAAAGCATTACATTTGAATTTATAATATCTCATTATATGCATAAATTTTGAAGGAGTGAGTAGAAGTACATGATTGCTTTATAGTGTGTATGTTATTCATCTTATTATATTGCTAACTCACTTTTATTTGATAGGTTTGCATGCAAACTCACCTCGTAATAAATGTGATATCCCAACAAGATGCTTGCGCATATTTGATCTGTGATCTTTTCAAATTGACTACACACATATAATAATATGTATGTATAATTATCTCAATATGTGTATTATATCTAATAATAGCTTGTATGTATTTGATATACACATTTGAGTTTAGATGTGTTGCCTTGATATGCGTATTGACTCTCATAATTTGATTTGAGATTTAAGCTTAAGTGCAAAGAAAAATCTAGAAGGTGATTCTCTCTTCTTTTTCTTTTATATTATTGTCATTTAATTTCCGGCACATAACCCTTCCTTCTTTTATAAATAGAAGATATGGGATATTTAACTTTACCATTCCCTTTCCCATTCATTTTCATCCTTGCAAGTGTTGAGTGAGTTTTAGGATTTCAGAAATTTGGTCCAAACATTCGACCTTCAATTTAGAGGTATACTATGTACTTTGCAATGTCTGCCTTGCATTTAATTTATTTTTACATATATATGTTAAAATGTTAAGCCACTTAGTTAATCTCATGTTTAGTTTAGGTTGATTTGATCATTTAGATGCGCCTTTTAGTTTTGTTTATTATGTTTTTTTTATTCAAAGATTTGGTGAAATTTCGACAGATTTCGGCTAGGGGACCGATATCTAAAATTTTTTTGTCTTGCTCGGTACACCCTATTGAGTGAAATGAGTGGTGTATTGCGACACCACAGCCATCTTCGCATCCGCTATGCCCTATGGGGCATTAGCGGGGTATCAAACCTGTAAAAAGAAACCAGCGCATATATTTTCATACATCCACAATCAATAACACTAATAACTTGCATTCAAAACACGTAAGCTATAAAAGAAGGACAATTGCTTGGAGTGCAATAGTTCCTCTTTATAAACCCACTCCTCCTCAATACTCTTGCGACTTGATGGAAGGGGGATGAATCAAAAAAAAGAGTGAAGGGATGTTATGTAGTAAATAAGATTAGGATTGGATTTCATGCAGCCTCCAATAGAGAAAATCAAGAGGTGAAGGGATGAAGGTTGTCAATGTGACTCAGTTCAGTTCGTCTGAGGGGAAGGAAGGGGGAAGGCTCGGTTGTTGCTTAGCATGGTCGGCAGAGGTAGGTGTGAGTAGACGGAAATGTGGAGGGCTATAGGAGGTATTTTTGCTAGAACGATAGGAAGATATGGTGGTTGAGCTTTATGCAAGGAATCGGAGAAGAAGAAATGGAAGAGGGAGGAAGAAGAAGAAGGAGAGAAGGGAAGCCTACCCTTGCTTGTGTGAGGCTTTGCGGCTTGGATGAGAGAAGTGGGAGGTGGAGTTGCTATTTGATTCGAAGGAAAGAAGCCTCTTGCCGTTCAATTTGAAGGGGAAAAGTAACCCTCAAAGAAGGAGGGAACGGTTGTGGAGTGCTTGCTTGGTTGGCATGATCATTCAAACGGGGAGAGAGCCTTTGGATTTGGAGATCTGAACGGAAGGGAGGGAGCCCGTGTGATCGAGAAAAGGCTTGGAAGTCAAATGGTCATGAAGAGGAACGGGTAGAGCGGTTAAGGCTTAATTTGGGTTATTATGGTTAAATAGAAATTTTAAAATAATTTCTTAAGCATTTAATTAATCTTGATATGAACTTTACACATTGATATAGTGTTAATATATATGTTGATTCAAGGTTATTTGATGTTGGGATGCGGGTCAATTTTAATTCAAAATGCCTGTCACCACTTTCGACCACTCAACATTCATGCAGAATCATTTGAATTGAGTGTGAATAGTCTCACTTGATAGATTCTAACATTTCAAAACTAATGATGTAATCAATTTCATGAACGGAGGTCATTTGGTTTACGTCGGTGCCTTATGATCTTGATATGCGTGCAGCCGCGTTGATGACTCGATCGCATGATCGATTGATCATCAAGTTGTGCAATATTTATATTCGATTATTTTGATATTCGAATGCGAGTGAGTTCATCGATCGAAGGTCATTTGGGTTGATTTTGGCGATATTCCATGTATTCCAATCTTGATTTGCGCACTATCACTTTTGATCATTCGACATTTGCACAGACTCGCCAGAACTGAGTGTGGACAGTCTCATTTGGTAGTTTTCGGTATTTTGAAGCTAACGGTGCAATCAATTTTATGAATGGAGGTCGTTCGGATATTGTCATACGACTCGATATATGTGTCACATTGATAGCTCGATCACTTGATCGGTTGCTCTTTAGATTATGAATATTTATATTTTGACTAGTTTTGATGCTTTGAATGCGATGGTAAAGTATGTTCATCCATCGAGGTCATTTACTATCGTCGTGCATTTTGATCCCGATTTACACTTATTCAAGTCCGCGAATTGACTTGTGGGACTTGACTTGATATATGGAGTTAACAAATACCCCAACAAATATGATTCATGCATGGAGTGAGACGCTTTTATTGAAAATTGGTTGACCCTTTATGGCTACATAACTTGGATCATTTCATCTTGATTGTAGTAGTTTGATAGGATTTATCATTAGTCTGATGCCTTGTTTAGGACATGCTAAATGACAAGCTTGACCGATTTGTTAGAATTGATTTATCAGATATATAAGATTTCTTATACCATCTACTATCTTTTTCAATGGCTTTGATGAATATCTCTTTCTTTTGTCCTTGCAGATTTGAGTTTCCTCCAATCCTAGCCTTCTTGATTGGGTTTGTTAGAGGAATTAGTTTATTTATTTTGATGAAGGGCTTTTTCTTTGGGGAATTGATTTATCCGTGGTCGATTTGAAATTCCTTATATCCCTTTAAGCTTGTGGTAAAAAATTCTTATAAGGGAGTCACCTTTCAAATCTGTGGGGAGAAAAGAAAGAGGAGCCCTTACAAAAATTCGTCTTGGTAAGTTGCCATGCAGATCCGCAGATATACTTATTCAGGTGATTAGATATGTCATCAAGGTATAGTGTACTATCTCGAAAGATAGAAATCACTACCCTTCAATGGAACCAATCACCTCAATAAAGACTCCTAAGAATGTGGGTCTGCATATGTAACAGAGATTATTCCCCTATTTTACATGGAAAAATAAAGCAGGATTTATTTTAAACCATGTTTGTTAAGTCATTAAATTCCCTACGGGGGAAAGCCCCCATAATTAATTACATCCTAAAGGACAAGATCCTTTAGGAAAACTCTCGATTAAGGTAAATGATCGTTGTCTCTGAAGATTTCAATAGGAAAGACTATCAATCGATTGATTTGTTTTTTGAAGATCAAATGGGATTGTCAAAAGAAAGAGTTATTATCGGCCAAAATGGGAATAAGTAGGAGATGCTCATGATGCTAGGAAACTTAGCGAGCATCTCAAACTATCTTAAAATTGGGCTTTATATTTTAGAAATTGATTTAGTTTGTTTAAGTTATATTTTTCATTAGAAATTTAGGACTTAAGATTCCTTAACATAAGATTAAGGAAATGCCTAAGAGGTGAGGAATTATGCTTAAGGCCCACAAAGGGGAAAAGTAACCTCTGAACCTAAATCTAGGTAGCTTTGGTGAGGCACAACCTAAATCTAAGGCAAAATGGATAATTAGTTTGCCTCCACAAGAGAGACAAACCACAACAGACTTACAACCGGTGGTGGCCAACTAACTCCTCCTACGATTTTAAATACATGTAGGCAAGTCTTTATGCTTATGCAAGATTGCTAGGCTATTTTTATTTAGAAAGAGACTAAGTCCTTAAACTCACTTATTAAAGAGATTAGATCATGTAAAGGGACATGCTTCAAATGACCTAAATCTAATGCATTTCAAATTTAATTTTATTTCATTTTTGGACAATCAATTTTGACTCAGGCTAATATGACTTTTTATGACTAATGCATGAGAAAGTAGATTGTTGGCAAAATCAGCTAGAATTTTAGGAGGTGAGTTTCCACTATGTCCCTTAAAGGTCAAGCCGGGTTCTCTAGTAAAGATGGAAGCCCTCCAATCAAGAGTGAAATAAAATATTGTTGTGCATTATATTATAAAGAAAAGAACTCATCCAACTAAGAGGTTTCTAATTCTTTTATATTGATTTTAATCCTAAGCTTTAAGTGAGGTTACGAGTTGTTTAATTTTAATTTGACTTTTTAAGTTGGGTAAAAGATTTATTTTTTCCTAAAGATCCTAATCCACATCCAGGCCATAGATAGAGCAATGAAGAAACTAGGGCAAAAAAGAATAAATGGTCGTTTGTGGTCCGGCACCATCCCAAAATATCAAATTGGGGGTAGAAGCCCCTTATACAACCTGGATTAAAATGAATTGAATTAAAATTTAAGTAAAGGAATTGTTATGGGGGTCTTTCTTCTTTCTTCTTTCTTTCTTTTCTTCTTTCTTTCTTTCTTCTTTGGATCTTCCTTTGGATGGTTAAATGGTAGATGCTCCAAGGCTTCATATGGTGCATAAGATGAAATCTTATGACCAATGTTCATCCTAATCCCCCATAACAAATCATTCTAACAATCCTAAATATACAAATTTTTTTTATATGAAAAGGAAATGCATAAATCTAACTAACACCTACAAAATAAAGGTTAGTCAAATCACACCATGCAAATCTCAAGCATGTATATTGGACTTATCACCCCACATATGGGTGACTAAGTCCACCTGGTCTATGGATTATGCTAAGGGGTATAAGCACCTACAAGCAAAGTATTTATATTTTTATTTATGATAGCACCCCTTTAACACAATCCCTTGTAGAAAAGAATAGTTAGACTAAGCACGTCCCACCATTCATTCTACGAGCATACACCCTAACATCCAATCTAAAACATTCATCACAAAACAAAATATAACATCAAGCCATGCACTGACCTAACCTAAAGCTAGAAGTGGTGACTTAGGCTAATGTGTGCTTTGAAGGTTTGTGTGGCATATTTAGTTTAGGACTTTAGGTTTAAATTTTTGAGTGTGAAGGATATGTTCAACTTAGAGGAGGGATTTTATTTAAGTTGTTTAGTGACTTTAGGTTATTTTTATTTCATATTTTAGTTTAGTTTAAGTGAAACCTATTAATTACTAAGTTATAAAGAGAGGGAAAGAGAGAGAACTTCTCTTTCCTTCCCTAATCCTTAAGTAATTTCTAAAGTAAGTTCACATTTTAATTTCATTTAAGTGAATGTTTTAATTACATCTTTTAATTAATCCTAAATTTAGATCAACTCTAAACAAACCTATCCGAAAAGAGAGGCATTTTAATATTAAAAAATTGAATCAAAATCCATATAACATACATTACTTCAATCTTTCCCAATATATATAAGATGCATATGGATGGACCCTGCATATCTATACATGAAAATGAGAATAGTTAACACACTTTATGATGCATGCTAAGTAGTTCATTTAAGAAAATTTGGAAGTTAAACATGTATGATTTTTCTTAAGTAGAAAAGGTTTTCTTTCTCCAAAAACTTCACATACATGCATGAAAATAAGAAAGGCATAAGTGAGTACATTGTTAACAGAGGTGTAAGGTACAAGACCTACTCACT
Organism: Cymbidium sinense; assembly: GCA_021442155.1. Taxonomy (NCBI): domain Eukaryota; kingdom Viridiplantae; phylum Streptophyta; class Magnoliopsida; order Asparagales; family Orchidaceae; genus Cymbidium; species Cymbidium sinense. The sequence goes on along the minus strand of CM038225.1, from coordinate 52,793,665 downwards.
TAAAGCCTTGCAACCTCGGGGTTGTCCAGACTAATATACCACTTTTCTTAAGTACTAACATGCATATAAAATAAATAAAGTGGAAAAGGAATATGCAAAAGTTTGCTTAACGATTTCATTTTTGTTTATGCAATTTATTCATGCAAGTGTAAGCAATTCTTCTTAAGTGAGAGCATAAGGATGAATAGGATTTGGAATTTTGTAAGTGTTGGGTTCTTTTCAAATGAACCTTGCATCTTATTAACCCATATTCAAAGCTATGCTAACATGAGGAAGGAAAGAAAGGCTACTACACATGACTTTATAATCTATCACATGCAAGCTTATAATTAAATTATAAGAATAGCACACTTTCAGATTTAATATTTTATTTATATATTTTGAAAATACTTTAGATTTAGTAGTGATAATAGCTACTCATATTTTACTTTAACTAACACATGCACATTTAACATAAAGTAAACAATTTCATTTTAAAACTTTGAAAATATGGAATCATGGATGCATAAGTCATATGGCATATAATTTAACATGTTGGAAAAGATCTAAAGAAATGTAATCATATGAACAAACTCACTTTACTTAATTCCAAAGACATTCTTAAAGTATAAGAAAACTTAGAATAATCAAAGTGAATTTCAAAATGATTTTGGTTTGTTTAAAGTTTGATTTAATTTTAAAGGGGTGAGATGAGCTTGCTGTTCCTAATCCATTCCCACATGTGTTTTGTATTTTAGTTTAATTTTTAGATAATTAAATCCATTTTTAAGCATTGATTAGGTTAGGGTATACAATAAGTGCTTTAATTAACCTTACACACCACCTTAGAAAAATTAACTAAGTAATTATGAGCCAATGAGATGACATAAAACCCACAAGGTATGTAAATTTGCAATGCACCTAGTAATGAAAAGGCATAATGCAATTTGGCTCACAATTAAAGTTAATTAAGCTAAGGGTTTTAGCTTAAGTACTTTAAAGCACCACCCTTTCATACTTGAAAGGGGTTTAACTTCTAATTAGACTTAGCTATTTAAGAATCTACCCAAGGTAGATTAATTAAGTTCTAGAGATTTTTGAATTTTTAAAAATTATTTAAAGGGGAAATTAATGAATTAACCCTTAATTAAGGGGTTGAGGAAAGAAAAGGGGTTTAGGGAATGGCTTAGGGAAATATCCCAAAATTATTCCCCCTACTACTAGATATAACCTCAATCCAACTTAATCATGAGAAAATCCACTAATCGATTTTAATACCCTTAATTACATGAAGAGGGTAAGAATGAGCTAGAAAATTCCCTAATCAAAGCCTCAATAAATCTCAATAAAATTAGGAGAGGCAGAGGTTATCCCCTAAAATAAACCCTAAAAGTTTGAGATTAATTGGTGACTTAATTAGAAAGTAATTAGCTAATTAATCATCCCAACAATACCCAAATTTAGAGAAAAAGAGAAATCAAAATACATTGAAAACATTTTTAGAAAATTTTAGATGGAATTATCTATCCAAGGCATTTTTCTTTTTGTTTTTCTGATTTTTCTATGAGGAGTTATGATTTTTAGAAGCTATAGGGATTAATTAGGAATTAATTAGTTAAATAACTAATCCCCCCTTAGTACCCAATCCACGCGATGCGTGGCGGTCGATGCTTTACATCGTGTCATGAGCCCTTTCTTAAAATTATCACATCAAGGGAACGACGGCGGCGCACTGCTTTAACCCTTAGCCGTCCGATCAAAGATCGGATGGCTGAAGATACACCCACGATTTATAAATCAAATAAGGGATTAAAAAATAAATTCATAATCTCGTCCATCTAAAATGCAGATGGATGGGGATGGGGTAGTTCTTCCAGAAAGAATGTGAGTCGCTCACAATCCAAGGGAAGATTCGATCCTTCATGGATTCAATCAAGACTCAACCCACACCATCTAAAGGACGGACCAATCCAACCTAAGATCCTATGAGATGAAAAAATCCACAAAAGACCAACACCTCTTAGCCTAAGTGGTCGAATTTACTAACCTCATGGAGGTGATCACGTGCTCGATTCCCCATAGAAGCTTCGTCGGTTGAGACGAAGCCTTGCTAAAGTTTAGAGCACTTGAGATGGAGTAGATCTTCCTATGGGTCACCTCCTCCTTAGCTTATGTTGCTTTATCCAATTCAATCTTCCCTTGCCTTTAGAACTCAATTGGATGCTTAAGCTCAAGTCCTTGGATGATGAGTATAGAAGGAATTGAGCTAAGATCAAGTGTACATGGTCGGTTTGAGCCAAAGAGTGTGCACATGGTCGATTTGAGCCAAGGAGTGGATTGGTAACCTCCCATGTGCATCCAATTGAGGTTTGGGGGGAGTTTGAATTTTCAATTTCATGCTTATGGGTCGTGTTTGGTCCATGGGCAAAATGGGTTAATCCAAACCCATTGGGTTGGGTGCACCACTCATCACTAGGTCCCCTTGAGATTTTAGGAGAGCCTCAAGTGTTTGTGATGAGTGCATGACCAAAATACCTATGGGCTAGGCCAAAATTATTCTATGTCCTAGGGAAAGTGGTCATTTTGCTAATTTTTTTTTCAATTTGGGTATGTTTGGTATGTTGAGAAAATAGGTTGGGCCAAGTTTCAATGGATTTGGAATCCATTTGATAGGGTTTGGCTCATGTTGACCCATTTAGGTCAAAATGGGTTAACTTGGGTCAAGTTGACCAATAGGTCAAATTGGGTCAAACCAAGATTGGGTCAAGTTCATATGACCATTTGAAATATTTTGGTGCCTTTGGTTTGCTTCAATTTGGATTAGATTTGATTTTGGCTCATATGACCCATTTAGGTCAAATGGGTCAAGTTGATCCATTTGACCCATTTGACCTATTTGGGTTAGATCAAGGGTATTAAGGTTTAGTTGGTCATATGGGTGGATTGGTATCTTTATTTCCAATCAATTTGAGTTAGGTTCAATTTTGGTTCAACATGACCCCTTTGCCATGTTGGGTCTAAGGTCAATTGGGCTAAGTTGGGTCTAGTTGGCCAATTGAGGCTTTGGTCGAGTTCCACAAGTGATTTGGGATGGACTTGACCCATTGGCTCCAGTCAATTTGGCTTAGATCAAGTTTTGAGACATTTTGGCCCTTTAGGTCAAAATGGGTCAACTTGGGTCAAGTGAGCCAAATGGGTTAGGTTAGGCTCAAAGATTGACTTGGTCAAGTTCAAACATAGGTCATGAGTGAACTTAGGACAAAGGTTTCAATCAATTTGGCCTATGGTGAAATTTGGCTATGTTAGGTTTCATTTTGGGCTAAGTGTGACTTAGTCAACCCTTAGGTTTGACTAGGTTTGATCCAATTTGATTAATTGATTATCCCATTATGATTGTTGATCATGATAGGAGGGATATATGAGTTTGGTTCAATCCAATTTAGTTAGGATCAAAGTTGGCTCATAAGGGTACTTTAGGTCACTTTGGGTCAAGTGAGCCTAAGTGGGTCAAATGGCTTGGTCAAAGCTTGATTTGAAGTTGATTGATCTTGTATATGGACTTATGATTGAAATATAAATTCATTTACAAGTGGTTTGAAGTCAAATTTTTGATCCATTTGAAAATCTCATATTCAAAGGAAGAATATGGAGTTTTGGGTTTGATTTTGATTTGGGTTTTGATTGAAGGATTGAAGTTTGAATTTATATATGAGCTCATGATTGTAGGATTGATTGAACCATGAGAGAAAATCAAGAGTTTGGCTTGATTTGAATTGATTTTGGCTAAGTTCAAGATTTTAACTTGAAAGGCATGGATTTGATTTTGATTTGATTTGAGTTTGAGTTTTGGAGTTTTGATTGTTTGAATTTATATTTCATTTATATATGTGAATGTAAATGAGAATATAAATTGATCATGAGAAAATTTCAAGAATTTGAAAGAGTTTAATCATGATTTCAAGTTAAATCCATTAAAGGGGAATTTAAAGGATTTAATAGAATTTTTAATTTGAAATTTAATTTTTTGGCTTTGATTTAATTGATGTATATTTATATTTCATTTATATATGAGAATATAAATGAGAATATAAATTGATTTTGAGAAAATCCCATGAGTTTGAAGTGGTTTGATCAAGGTTTAGGTTAAATCCATTAATGAAAAATTAAAGGATTTAAGAGAATTTCAAGCATTTTAAATTTGGAATTTAATTTTTTGAGTCGGATTGAATTGAGTTATATTTATATTTCATTTATATATGAAAATATAAATGAGGTTATAAATTGATTTTGAGAAAATCCAAGGTTTTGAGTAGGTTTGATTAAGATTTGGAGTTGATTTTTGGTAAGTCCTTTAATGGAAAATTAAAGGAATTAAGAACATTTTCATGAATTGTTTTGGAATTTTGAATTTGATTTGATGGATTTGAATTTATATTTCATTTATATATGTGAAATATAAATGGATCATGAGAAAATTTCAAAGATTTGAATAGGTTTGATCAATATTTTGGCTAAGTCCTTAAGAAAGGGTTAAGGACTTAGGAAATTTTGACTTAAGAATTTTTGATGGATTTTGATCATGGGTTTTAATCATGGATTTCAATCAAGGAATTTAATCATGGAATTGATTTGAGGTTGACTTGAAAGAAGGGAAGTGAGGAATGGTTTAAGCTAAAGGGTAGGAAATTTTCCTAACACCCCAAACCCATTCTATGGCTAAAAATGTGTCTTAAACTTCTTCTAAAAATAAAATGAGACTAATGGAACTCATTCTAAAATAAGGTCCAAGACTTGATTAGGAAATATCATGAATCCAACAATTCTTTGCTTTGTGATTCATATAAGATGATCCGCCTTATCTTATATTAGGTCTTTGTTGAGTTATCAATCTAGTAATGTGTGCTTTAATAGACTGAATAACCACGAAATTCTTTTAGTTCGACCATCAGTTTTATATGAACTATGGAATTGGTTCCTCGATCTTGTGCTTTCTACTTTGATGAACTTAATGAGGAGATTAGATTTGATGCTTTGAGAGCATCGATCAATTGAAAATAAATTGAAATATCACCTCGAGCAATATAAAGATTGACTTGAGGTAGCTCGAATTGAGAGTTTCCTCAAATTATCATGGTCTCATCGATCAAGTAGAAAGATATCATGGATTCTGATTACTTGTAGTCATTAAGCTAAATTTGGCTTGAGATTGAACAGCTATCATCATTGGACTGACGAGTAGAGACTCTTACACTATGACCTTTTTATGGCTTATTGAGTGAGGAGAGCGTTAGCAACTCGGCCATTTATAGGCTTGTTGAGTCCGACCTTTAGAACCTACTCGAGTCTTTGACTTAAGCTGTGATGGGTTGGTGATTTGGTCATCGAACCATGGGCTCTTTCCCTCTTCTTTGCTTTGAGTGAGGAGAGTGTAACCATTTGTGAGCTTAATGAGTCCTACCTTTAGAACCCATCTGTGTCCTAGACTTCAGGATGTAGAGGTTGATGTTTCTCCAACTTAATTGATTAAAGCTTTCGAAATCGGGAGTTCTTCTGACTTGATCTCCAGAATTTGGCAAATATGGGAGATAAAATTTTGACATTTAGGATTGTCTTTTCATGCATAGAAATATATTCTTTTTGTTCCTGTAAGAACCAGCAACTTAACAATAATAATTATGAATATATTCAAGAATTTTGGCATAAAGCTCGATGTCAACCTGAATCAGAATATATTCGAGGATCTCGTCTTATAGCACAGTGTCAACTCACATAAACTTGACATAAACTAAAAATTCCCCCTGTCTTACAAGAGGGATTCTAAAGCACATTTAGAGGAACTTTTAAGATGAAAATATGTAAATACATCAATATTTGAATTGATGTGCTCTTAAAAAGATTTTAACATGTAACTTTGCTTTCATCTATCTATGTAAATCTAAAATGCCTCTATGTAACAGGGGAATTTTCACGAAAAAGCTTTTTTTTCATATGGAGTGAGTATATTTATTTAGGGATCACGGCATGAAGTGCGATGTTGATCTAAATAGATATACTAAAAAAATTCCCTCTATCTTACAGGAGATTTATATTATACTTTGAGAATGTATTCCTCATGTATAATACATTTTCAAGTATCAACTATTAATTGGTGGCATTAGACTTTTACCTTTTAGGTGTAGTGGATTTGGAGGTTGATGGATTATATTCCCATGTACTTGATATTCATGACACCTCTTAGCATGATTGATACACTTCTCACCCAAAATAGCCCATCTTTTGATCTTTAGTGCCATCTTAGGCTGGCCCGATGTGCACCACAAAGTCCTTTATGAACTTCAACCATCACTTTGGTGTCTTCATCATTTAGGCATCATAGCCACATTTATTCAATGGATTTGCAATATAGAGTGTTGTTGTAGCAGCACAACATTCTCTTCTCAATTTGAGCTAGTGATTTATTATTTGGTAATTTACTTTTTTTAAAGTAGTCGATGAAGGGTTGCCTCCAATCATGTGGCTCTTCTACAATAAAAGCTTCACATTTCTTTTCTAAGCCAATATCATTCTTAGCTCTTCTGGGTATAATTCCGTATTGATTTTGAGATGTATAAGGAGCAACCTGAGTTGCATCCTGCTGTGTCAAATTTGATAACCCCTCTACCTAAGGGGATTGATACTTTACTGGCTCTAGGACTCATCGAGTAAATATGCCGATCATGACATAATCACCATTCATACTTATCATTTCCTTAACTAATTTTGCTAAGCAATCGGCTTTACTATTCTTGGATCGAGAGATTCGAGTTAATGTGATATTTGATATTTGCTTCATAAACTTGAGAACTCACTTGTGAAAAAAAGACAACTCAAGTTTGTTGATTTTATAGATGCTAAGTACTTGATTTATAATAAGCTGAGAATCGCTGAAAATATATAAGTTTTGAATGCCTATGAAAATAGCTTCTTCAAGACCTGCCACTAATGCTTCATACTCAGCTTCAATATTAGTTCATGGCTCGATCAACCCATTTTTGATCATCTCATTATGTGTTATAAAGACTATGTTGCTCCCTGCTCTTGCCCTTAGGAAATTTAGATGTTTGACTTATTTGATCGATGAGGCTCCATCAAAGTATATTTCTCAAATTTTTGATTTTTCTCTTTCATGAATGAGCATAATTTGCTCATCAGGCAAATCATCGTTAAGATAAGAGTCTACAGGGATGGGATGTGCAATAAGAAAATCTGCTAAGACTTGTTGCTTCATTACTTCCTGCAGAACATACATGATATCAAATTATAGAAGTAGTATAGCCCATCTTGCCAAGCGACCTATCAACGTTGGTCTTATCATCAAGTACTTCAATGAATCGATCCTTGAGATGAGGGTAATCTTGTGAGATAACATATAATGACATAGCTTTTGGACTGCAAAGACCAATGCCAAACAGTGCTTCTTTATCAAAGAGTATCTTATTTCTGCTCCTATTAATCTTTGACTGATATAATAAAGAGCATTATCTTTACTTTCTTTATTGTGTTGTGCCAATAATGCTCCAAAGGACTCTTCTAATACACCTGTGTATAGAATGAGGGGCTTCCCAAGAGTAGACGCTATAAGGATTGGTGGATTTAATATATATCTTTTAATTCTATTGAAAGCTTCTTGGCACTCATTATGCCATTTGAATGGAGCATCATTCTTCATAAACTTTACAAATGGTTGATAACAACCTGATAGGTTTGATATAAATGATGTGTGCTTTTCATCTTTAGAGCCATCTTGATTTGATTGTATCCCGATGATCCGTCCATAAAGGAGAACATATCATAGTTGGAAGTATTGTCTATTAATAGTTCTGATATTAGAAGCGAAAAGTCACCTTTTGGGCATGCCTTATTTAGGTCCCGAAAATCAATGCAGAGGTGGATTTGGCTGTTCTTCTTCTTAACTAGTACAATGTTGGCAATCCAATTTGCATACTTCTCCTCCTGGATGAAGCCTGCTGTAATCAGATTCTTAATTTTTGTAATTACCTGTTCTTCAATCTCCAATCTCATTCACTTAGGACCTTTCTTAACAGGCATCACATCTAATTTAATGGCAAGTTTATGAACTACTACATCAAGGGATAAGCCTTGCATTTCAGAATATGTTTAGGCAAAGCAATCTCTGAATTCACAAAGTAGCATTTTAAGCTCTTCAACTTTCTCATCAGGTAGAAGGGCACTGATGAAAGTTGGACGGGGATCATCCTCAACTCCTAGGTTAATTTCTTTGAGTTCATTCATAGTAGTTGTTTGTCCACCATCTTCGAGTTCTTCAGGTGCAGGCTTCGCTTCTACTTCTTTATCATTTGCAAGAAGAATTTCATGGAGATCATCTTCTTTGTCACTATTAGTTTCGATCTCAGCTCCTATTATATTATAACAAACTTTATTTTGATGAGATTTGTGAATGAACCCAAGACCTTTAGTGATAAACTTATCACTTCTTCGTGATGCCTAAGGACTTCTTTGGCTCCACATCTTGTTAAAGATTTGAGACCTATGTTTAGTAGTTCCAATATGAATTTCAAGCTTATGCATCATTTTTTGCAATTTCTTTGGATAGTATATTGGTATTCTTGTTGGCACTATCTCATCAGAATTTCATAGTGATCAAAATTATGAGGATAAGACTCTTTAAATTTATAAAATATAATTCCGTTCACTCTCACTCAAAGACATAGAATATTATCAATTCTTTAATATTATGAATCTCCAGTGGAGTAATTTCTTTGAAGTACTGCTGAGAGATGGGTATAATTTTGAAGGAGTCCTCTGACACTGCCAAATGAGTTATCCTTCTTGATGCGATCATCTGACCTCTATTTCTATAAGTAGATTTGAAATCATAGTCTGACTCAGAATCACTTATTTCATACTTTACTTTTCTTGAAAGCTTATAAGTTTCCTTAGGTTTAATAGAATATCTTTTCTTCTTATGTGTCACTTCCCAAATGAACTGATCTTCTTGATTTAGATGTAGAATCAAGTGCTTTAGGAGAGATCATTGTCTTCTTTTTTTTCTACTATTTCACTTTGTGAAGTTGCTTTTAGTTCCTAAAATGGATGCTACCGCTTCAAGAGGCTTTAGGCTCTTTTGTAGATGAAATATTTTGTATCTTCATAGATCTTTGCTTTATAGATGGAGAATGGTTATAGGTTACCGTGATGAATTCTTCTCCTTCTTTAGGTACTTCATCATGCATAGTTGATGAAACCATGCCATACTCATGCGACCCCAGAGAGCTAAATGATGTATCGATCGATTACATGAAACTTTTGTATATAAATCCAAAACTTGAGAGAACCCGGTTTTTCCTTTCTCATTGAAATCATGAACCATCAATTTATCTCTCCCAAGATGTTGGATAGCAAGTGATAATCCTCTTAATACCTTTAGAATCATAAGATTTATAGAAGAACCTGAATCAATCAATATTCGGCTGATCGAGATACCATCACTTTTACGGTAACATATGGCACTTATGATCTCATTTACATAAGATCCTCTTCAGGAAATATAATTATTGGGAGATCTTGAGTTTGTAAGGATTCAGTCAAGCATTTTTCAATAAAGTAAGCTTCATAACTCTCCGGATCTTTGAGAGCCTGTATCAAAGTTTCTCATCAGAGTTCTTTTGATATCAAGAGAACCGCACACACCTTATGCGGATCTTTCTCGTGCTAGAATATTATAATTTATCTTTTCACCTGATTTAGGCTTTAGTTTAGGATTTTTGGGAATGATATCTTCATTGACTTTGATTTGTTTGCCTTTGTCTTTATTTGCATTTCCCCTCTTTGATGAAGGTGGTAAGACTTTACCACTTCTCAACTGAACTTGAATCACTTTATCTTGCTCAGATTTTTCTGAAGAAGTAGTTTCTTCAAATTCCCTTCTTATTCTGGAGAATTGACCAAAAAGGTTAAACCCACTTTTCAACTTCATATGCTTCATATGTGATGATATCGATGAGTCTGACTCTTCTCCGTCAGGAAAACAAAAATCTTCATCTGAACTATTACCTTCTTGTCGAGTCATTAAACATAATTTAGATGTTAACTCTTGAGCCTCTCCTTACTTTCCTGATAAGAATTTTGACGGGTTGGTCGAGTCTGTCTGACTAACCTTGTCATTTTAGAGTAACTGATGCTGAAGAATATCTGATACCACATAAATGATTTGGCATGTCTCTACTGGACAGGATTCACCATTATCTTCCTCATCCAATTCAACAATACAAAGTTTAGGCATAAAGTCGCAGCTTAAATGGTCATCTTGCTTGGTTGATGATACTCCTCTAAATTGTTAATAATCTTTTGAGTTGTAGTTCTCTTCTTGATCTTCTTTTTCTTAGTGACTTCTTTGATTTATGAGATCTGCGCTTAGTAGACTACTCATCATCTTTGTGATGAAGTAGCCTTATCAAAATGCCGTTGAGATGCCTAAATACTTAGTTTAAGCAGCTCTCTTAAGTCCAATATAGGTTCAAGTGGTGATTTTCACTTAACACTATGGACATCTTTTAGCTGCTTTAGCATTTTCACAATCTTTTTGGAGACTATTGTTTCCCATTCTTCTGATCATTTCTTCTTCTTTTTCTTTTAATGGATGATAGAAGGGCGTAATCATCCTTGTATACTCCCTTTTTGGGTTGACTAGAACTCTGTCGGCTAATGTAAATTCACCTCACCGATACTTCCTTTCTAGCTAATCTTTGAAGACATAACAATCTTCAATAGGATGACTGATCATCCAATGATAGGGATAAGTAATTTGACTTGATCGATCTTGAGACTTTTAATTTCTGATACTTGTAGACTAACTTTGACTGCTTATCAAAATAATTTAGCCACATTGTCCCTTCTAAAAGAATAATCTTTGTTCATATTTTCCTTAAGAGATGGTCGCATTTGCTCATCATCTCCTGTTGCTTATTTTGGACGCTCTCCACCACTTGGAAAAGTCTGAGGTTTATCATTGCCTCCTAATAGCAATTTTGGTTGTGGATTAGAATAGGCAGGCTTCTTTCCCTTATCATTATTGTACATTGGTTGTTTTTTTATCCACATTATATATCACCCACTTTTCACCACTATAGAGCCATGAGTTTCGTTTCTTCTTGAGACTTAAGGTTTGTTTTTCTTTGCTTTATCCATAGATTTTAGACTTAGGTATTCAACTTTTCAAATTTGGTCACTCTATCGAAGCAAGTCCGAATGTTGTAATTGACTTCAAACATAAAATGGTGTCATTTTATCATCCATATTGCCCATTAGCAATTGGATCGCATGTTCTTCTTCCAATTATTTCTCACATTTCATACTTAGGTTACGCCAACGACTTATGAATTTTATCACTGACTCATATTTTCTCTTTTTCAGTAAGGCAAGACCACCGATTGTTATTTTCTCGATTGCACTAGCGAGCCTCTTCATGAATATTATCTCTAATTCAACAAAGGTTTAATCAAATTATTCAGTAATTCATACCACTCAGCTAAGTCGTCTTGATGAACGATAGAAAAGTAGCGCAATTCCCTCTTGTGTTTCACAAGTAGCCTTAAATTGGGCTAGATGTTATTTTGGGTTACCAAGCCCACTAAAAGTATTAAATTTCAACCGAGTAATATTTGAATTACGACGATCATATTATTTGGGTAAGCGAGCTTACTCACTCGAACTAAACTCAAACTATAACTTTATCTTTTCATTGATTATTATTTCTAGTGAGCAACTGTTCTGTGTGCTAGCCATATTTTGAATTATCTGAGAGGTGGTTGGTTAACTTCATTCCTCGCTTCAGGTGTAGCATGTACTATAGGAGCTTGAGGTACTAGAACAACTGGTGATATAAAAGTTATGTATTATTAGCTATCTATTGATTAGCAGATGAAATAAGTGTTATATTTGATGTAATATTCTTCCGCACATATCCATCATGATATCATCTATGCCATCATATCATTCATCTTGGTACCAAGTAATTTTCTTATCTTTGACTTCCATTTGACACCGCATTTCTCTTTGCTCTCGGCTACGACGTCAATAAGTGCTTTTCTTCTTCCTCTATTTCTTGTTGTTGTTGCTCCTGCTCATCTTCGTGAGAAGAACTTGACGTCCTTCTCCTTGTACACTTGCGGGTTGTTGATAGTGCTAAATGATGGCCGATTATAGAATCTCGTAGGCGATCATTTCTTGGTTCAACCATATAAACATCTTCAACACCTATGATCTCTTTTTCATTTTAATCTTCTTCTACTTCCTCTTCAGTAGAAATTAAAGAGCCATCTTTTACTTGCTTCTGTGAAGACTCTTCTTCATAAACATTGAATTCAGGTTCAAGCTCCCTGGATTCATGTTGCTGATGATGCTGAGCAGAAGGTTCATCTATATCTCTAACCATATAGACAACTTCTACTTCCATAGTGTCCTCTTCATTATCTTCTTCTTGCACATGAATTTTTGATCGATGTTTTCAGTGGATCTCTGGTTCAATATGCGGAACAAACACTTCTTCCATTAAAGGATTGCGATTAAAGTCAACCTTCTTTATGGGGTGAATCTAATCGGCGATGGGATCCCCAGAGGATTCTCCAAGGTGTACCATCATGTCTTTCATCGATATCCCTTCTTTTGGGTATTCACTTCTTATAAGTTATTTTGAGGTGGATTTGAATATATGTATCAAATATCACACCTCTTTCATTCTTCAGATTTCATTATGGGGCATTAGCCTCCATACCTTATCCTTTCATGGGACCTTTGGATTCTTGGACGCTGATCGAGTGTCATGCTCGATACTCATCACATGAAGCATACTTGACTCGATGACTAGTTATCATAAAGATGGCAACCTCCTTGGTGGAGCTTCAGTATTTTCAATCACTACAGGCCTCAAAATTTTCTTTCCATCAAGCCTCTTTCCTTAACTACTTTGAGAACTTTGTATGTTCTGGCATATAGTGTTTCAGGCTATCTCCTCTATGGTGGTGGAGCTTGTCATTGTTGAGTCCAGAAAGACTGCTTTACTTCTCCAATAGAGCTATTCTTTTTTACCCATTTTAGATTATCAAAGTTATTATGGGTAGAAATACTCACTTCTGGAGGCAGTATCATTTGTTCACTAGGTCGTTTGAATGGGATCTGCTGAGCCCTCAGCTCAATATTTCTTCTTCTTCTCTGCCTTCTGATTAATTTGCTTCCTGATGAGGAAGCTTCATGATCATGCTTTCCAGGTATGAAAGGTTCAATTGGTGAAGCAATTGTACCATGAGGCATTAAATACACAGTTTGCCCACTGACGGTTCTTTTCATCATGGGGGCTTCAGATTGACCTAGTCTTTTAAAAATTGAAGTTCTCTGTTAGGAGAACTCCTTGATAGCGGTTGGCGAGCATAATTAGTATGAGCTTCAGTAACTTGAGGCCTTCCAACATGACCTCAAATGAGTGTACCACGGGTGGGTACTTTAGGAGTTGTATCTACGATAGCTAGGAAATTCAAGCTATCAAATTGAATGGTCGCTCCAACATCTCTCGTGTTGATGACAGGGTTGGCTAGGCAGATGTTTACACCACGCTAGCTAGATAGTGCAAGGAATGCTCTGTAGATCCATTCTATAAAATTAAAAGATGAGGATTAGTAATTAATAATTATTATTTCACCTCATAGTTTCAAAATACGAGAGATACTACAACAAAATAATAGTGTGCTAGTGATATACTTTACAATAATAATTCATTCAACATAGAGTCTTATACATTAGTAATTTGAATTTTTTACACATTTAAATCACCATTTTTTTGAATTTTCAAATATTTTATTGCTACAATAGAACATATATGACTAACCAAAGATGGAAAGAGAAAACGTCCCTAGTGGAGTCACCAGAAATCTATGGCTTCAAAAATTCGACCTGGAATAAATAGAGAGTGATTTATAATATAATTTTAGTGAATGGAATAGTAGATAAGACACATACTCATCCTCATGTCTAGTTCCATGTTTCCTATAGGTAATAAATAAACAATAAGATGATATGAAATTCATCATTTCAACTTAAGCGGATGGTTGGGGAATGATGGCGTGGAGTTTAAGATTTAAATTTAAATTCAAATCTTAAAGTGATTGAATGATCACAGTCTTTTGTCGGGGCGGTGGTTAGTTTACTTTGTGAAGGATCCTATCGACACATGGGTAACATCGTCCAAAAAATTCTTGTAGACCAAAGTGGTGTTTGTCTAAAGAGATAGGCTTATGTCTACTTTAGCTGACAGAGGGTTGCTTGCCCTATCAATTATACCCTATGATCCAAAACTTAAAGGGCAGAGCCATTGGGGAGCATACACGCTACAGTCATGATGGTAATATAATGGAGCCTTATGGGCCAAGCCATCCGATCAGAGGACTCTGGTCATAACTATATTATCTGTGGAGCTTACTGGCTAAGCCATGTAGTCAAAGGACACGGGCCACGTCCTTACTAGCATGAGATTGATTGAGAGTGAACATAGCAGAACACTTGATTTGATATTATCTTCTTTGTGAGCTAGAGTTTTCTTAATTTATCACCTCCAACAAATAATAACAGAAGGTGAATTGATTGAGTTTTACTTTAAGCTTTTAATGATAGAATTTTATTTAAGTATTTTAAGATTGATATTTAATTTGATTTAATTTGATTTGAAAATAGAATCACATTTTTAATGGAAAAATCCTCTAGTTAAAATTACCATTCAACACAGCCACCATCGGGGTAATTAATTGATTGAATCAATATATTTGAGAACTTTAGATCCTATCAACTGTTTAGCTCCTAACGGATCGGATACTACCACATGATAAAATTAGCTTCTCATATATTTTACTAAGTTAAAATTCTTATAATAGATTTTTGGATTTTGTTAACTCGTGCCCAGTCCTAAGACTAAACTGGGAAGCATCCTAGCATCCTCAGACACTTGAATCTAAATATTCAGCATAGTGTCGGGGCCCATACGAGTTTGTTTCCAAATTTGTTGAATTTTATGCAACTTATAAAATTTGCATGCTTTACAAAGCAATTAAGCTGTAGAAGAAGGACAATTGCTTGGAGTGCAATAGTTCCTCTTTATAAACCCACTCCTCCTCAATGCTCTTGCGACTTGATGGAAGGGGACAAATCGAAAAAAGAGAGTATGTTGGTTGATTGGTAGGAACTAAATAAGATTAGGATTAAATTTCATGCAACCTCCAACAAAGAAAATCAAGAGGTGAAGGGATGAGGTTTTTCCATGCGACTCGGTATGTTGGCTGATCATCAAGTTGTACAAGATTTATATATTCGACCCGGTTTCAACATTCAACATGATGGTGAAGTCTGCTCGATCGAGGTCATTTGGGTTGATTTTGGCGATGTCCCATGTATTTTAGCCTCGATTTGCGCGATGTCACTTCCGATCATTCAACATTTGCACTGAACTGAGCGTGGATAGTCTCATTTGATAGTTTTCAGCATTTTAAGTTAACAACGCGATCAATTTCATGAGGTTGTTTGACATCGTCGTAGCTTCCGACTCGATATGCCGTCGGCCTAGCTTCGATCACTTGATCGGTTGCTATTTAGATTATGAAATATTTATATTTTTGACCAATTTCGATGTTCTGAACACGATGGTAAAATCCGTTCATCGATCGAAGTCATTTTGACTATTTTCGATGACATCCAGTGCATTTTGAGCCCCAATTTGCGCACTGTCACATCCGAAGTCCATCGAATTTGACTTGTGGGCTTGACTTGACTTATGACACATATATGGAGGTCAACATAAACATCTTGATGAGATTATTCTATTGAAAAAGTGTTTTGATTAAATTCTAAATGAGTCTAAATCATGCCTTTAAACATAATTAGAAGCATTGGAGCATTAATTGAAGAGTCAAATAATCTCTTAAATTGACATGCTTATCGTCAAAATGAGCATCTCAATGAGAGGAATTCAATAAGCCAAGGTCACTAAAATTTGAAATCACTAAAACACATAAATGATAAAATAATGATTTATGATTGAGTGAATCAATACAGTCCATCTGATAGAGTGTTATAAAATTTTAGCTAAATTTGTCAAAATAACATTTCCAAAACTCCATAAATAGGACTTCCTTTTTATCATAAGAGGAGGGAAGCTAAGAGCAAAGTTTTAGGGCATAAAATCATCCACCATAACAATCATTGTCGACCATCACCAAGTACCATCAACGATCATTACCAACTATCAATAGTCATTATTGTAGCTTAACCACCACCATAAAGTTGTTGTAGCATTATTATTTCTAAGTTGTTATTGTCTAACTTTTGAACAACTCACAATCTTGTAACACCATCTTCTATATTAAAAGAGAAGGGTTTAATTATGTAACTTCATATATATAATGAATTATTTTAACTAAGCCAAGCCTTGTTGTTTTTTTCCTTTTTGGATTTTGAACATTAAAACTCTAGTTTTTCATATTTTTCTTCTCTATTATCTATGAGTGCATTAGATCTTCATTCAAAATTAAGATATAAAATTTGTATTCTACAGCTATGAATTTTCTAGCATGCAACTATAATAAAACAATAAATCAATCAAGATTTACGAACTTCGATTTTATTAATAGGGGTGAATCATTACAAATTATGTTTAAAAAAAAAATTTAATGTCAGAACAAAGATAACTTTAAAGAGATATCTTTTCATTCCCAATTAAACGCAACACAAACTTCTCATTAGCTACAGTGACCCCTGCCAATTCCAAATATCTCTAACTGGGAAAAGTTTGAACATGAAAGGTATCCAAGGTCCTTCAAGTTCCTCCATATGACCCTTCATCTCTGATTACTCCTTTTCATGATTAAACTTCACCAAGTGGACCTCCACGGCCAAATCTTCTATCTACGATGCATCTGTTGAAGCCTTGGGTACTTAAGAAGTGGCTAAACACATATCTTAAGAGGGATTCCCCCGAGCTGAAGTCTGTGTTCTCCAATTTAAATTCTCCAAATTATTTATCAAGTGCTACAAATTGTCATTCAACAAACACAGAATTCAAAGCCCCACCTATTTGGCTAGAGCAGTAACTGAAACACAACAACCAAAAACTATAAAATAGTTCCAAACATGTTCCCTTTAAACCATCAAAAAATTATCTCATAAATAATAATAATGTACCTCTAATGTCTGTCTTACGTTCTTTCACAGTCAAACTACACTCTACAAATCCATGACTGGCTAATCTACAACCAAATGCACGATGACCAGCTGATCTACAAACGAAAAAGGATTCTCCCTTTCTCCGTAGGAACTAGTCTTGCATAAAAAAAACAACTTGACCAACCTCAATCCTGCTTATGAAGTAGCGGAATAATTAACAAAAAAAAAACAAGCCTTCCTTTCAATCTCCAACCCAGAAGAATCTCTTGCAGCATTTAATTCTTCTTGAATTATGAGCCAAGAAGATAAAGGATGAATTGTTGTTATTTCAACAATTAAGACTTGAGTTGGTTCTCTCTTTCTCTTCACCTCTCCTTTTCAACATCCCTCTTTTTCCTGTTCAATTTCTTCCGGTTGGTCACTGTCTCATATTAACTCGATTATATATTTGTTCACTTATTTCAAATAAGTCAAGTACAAATCAAACATGAGCATAGATAAAATTAAGCAAACCAAGCTTGAACATCCATCTTCAACTCGAACTCACTAACAACTTTTAATTTGTCCAAGCTAAATCCAATGATAAGTACTTCCTCGATTATAGCCCTAGTCCCATGACAACACACATAAACCTTCAATAACTAGGAAGAAGGTAAAAAGGCCAGTAAAGATAGTCTATGTGGATAAGAGCATTCATTCCCATATTTATAAACACTAATTCAATTGACGTGAACATTTGATGTATGGAATTATGATCAACAAAAGAAATAATAGGATAGTGAAGAAATGTCATACCTGGCTAGGGTTATGCTTTGTCTCCACCTCTCTTTATTTCTGTCGGCGGTTTGGTTTCAATCTTCCCCTTCAGTTTTATGGTGGTTCTTACCCTAAATCATCTCTTCTTCTCTACCTCTCTTGGGAGGGATGGCCTCACCCCATCCCATCCTGTGGCCATGCCTAATGAATCTCAAATCATGCTTATTCAACAACTTTCTCCCTTCTCTCTTCTTCAAACCCGAGTTCCATTCTGCAAAAATTGAATGAAGTAGTATTTTTAATGTGATATTGAAGATTAGGGTGTTATATATGTAAAAATTGAAGTTTAAGTGTCAGATATGTAAATACATAAGAATTGTGTGGTATGCGTGTAAATCTCCCTCTAAAAATAAGTAAATAATAAAAGTACAATGATTAAATAGTAACCAATGAAAATAAACCTTTGAAATAAATTTTGATCATTGTATTTATAAAATTTAGAGCCTTATCTGTTAGCCACTTGCTGAACATTTGAGCATCCTGTAGATCCATTATGTCAAATCTTATAGGCTAAATTACTTTCTTGAATTCACTCTTATATTCTTTGTTTCTTGGAAAATACATAATAATTGAAAAACTGATATACACTCATGTCTCTATAAGTTTGGTCGATCAATTATAGTAAAAGCATAAATTAGATGCAATAAATCCTTAATATTAAGTTTATCAAAGTTTCTTATAACCTAATACTTGCCAAGTTGCTCATGACCAAAACTCAGCTTATTCCTTCATAGCAAGATAACTAACTTCTAGAGACTTTTGAGATTATCTACCCACAAAGCTATACAATCACATAAATCAACTACTTGCTCATAATTCTCACATATTAAGTTGGGATTCTTGTTAGAAAAACGCATCAAGAGTATTCATCCAATTTGAAATGTGCTCAAAGTTTTATTTAGTGAGTTGTTACAGCTTATTATAATTTCAATTTCTTATTCAGCTCATTTTGTACTGGACACATTGATCCTCACCTATAAATAGAGGGTCATTAATTGCCTATGAATATGATTTTGTTTTATGCTTGAGCTAAAGCTCTGATGCCCTAAACACTAAAATCTATTTAAAATTCTCTTTCGAGTTTTTTCTATTTTGACACTATCTTTTCTTCTGGCTCTGCATGTGTAAAGACGTTGTTATATTTCAATAACAATATCCAATTCACTATGAATGAATAACAAGTACACATATACTCATATTAATGTAAAAATAAAGAAATTTAAATATTTATTTTAAGAGCATAACTTTCCTCTTAAAATATATTATGCTGAGCAACTACTTGGTAATTTTTCTTATAGAAAAATCACATAACAATGTTTTCATAACTACTAATTTTTTATATCAAAGGGGTTATTTGTCCTGTGAAAAGAAAATATAAGGTAAAAGAAATACATTAAAAAAAATATAGTATTTTGAAAAATCTTTTTTTAGTTATTTAATTAATTACACTATAAATTAAGGGAATTATTATTTTTTGTTTTAATTCATAATGCAAAACTAGACTATGGTGGACGAGGGCTACCTTAGAGATGACGGCT
This sequence comes from Cymbidium sinense, assembly GCA_021442155.1. NCBI lineage: Eukaryota > Viridiplantae > Streptophyta > Magnoliopsida > Asparagales > Orchidaceae > Cymbidium > Cymbidium sinense. Next base: position 52,774,112 of record CM038225.1, on the reverse strand, counting down.
TTAACCGATAGTGATAGTAGGAGACAATTGGTAACAGACCAAAATGAGAGGGGATATTAAATTCAAATAGGTTTGCTTATAAATCTAAATTAATCTCATAAGTCTTGAGAATATGCAATTTTAACTGAAGAGTTGTGATAAAATTATTAAAATCAAATTAACTTATATTCTTATAACTCTTTGTATATTTTGTAAATACATGGAACATTATTCATTAAACTATAAGTTTTAGAATTTTAATATATAACTTTTTAAGAGAAATATGAACTTATTATTTTGATCTTTTAATAAAATATAAATTAAATAATATAATTTAATATTTTTAATATTACTTTTATTTTAAAATATTATTCACGTGTACTTGGTACACGTGCAATACTAGTATATATATATATAATCTCTTTTTGAATGTAAGATTTTATCAATAAAAGTTTTAATATAAATCTTGAACTACATATATGGATCAAAAATGCTCACCAAGTTCACAACATTATTTCTAAATTTTAAAATTTAAACGAGAGCACTTTATATGATTTATTTTAAAATGTTGATCTATCTCAAGAGAATACTATTTCTCCTTTCAAAATGTCACTTTTACCACAAAATAGTGGGAAAGAAACTTTCATTTTTAGCCATGTAGCTATTGATGCTCTCTATGAAACAATTTAGTCAACACAATTTAAGGAAAACAATGTGACAAAAGACTTAAAATAATCAGAAAATACTCATGTAGGGTTTAACATATAAAATTTTTTAGATTTTAATTTATTTTTTAAGGGTCCAATAATAAAAATCAACATCGATAATAGCATAGACAACCATCATTGGGTACACATTCGACCTTTGTCATGCCGGATACTCGTAAAAAATAAACAATTAAATGAACATCTGACTGTTGCAGCGTTTAACTTGAATCTTGATAATAGTACACCTTGTCACTAGAACCGCTATAAACACACACACAAAAAAAAATCATTAATGGCCAAAATAATGAAACAAGCTTGGTCATAGTTACAAAATAATCATAGAAAAAATGTTGTGCATATACTACTTATTTACTACTCATAGAATATAATAGCAAACAATGAGAGAATTAGAATAAAAACTAAAAAGTATCACATTTGGACTATTCAATGAGGAGAAAGATAGAAAAATAATAGGAAGAAAATATAGAATTAATGTGATTCAATCAAGCAAAAAAACATCTACTATCATGACATATAAAAAAGGAAATTATTCAATAGCAATCAAGTAAAAAATTTTAAAGTTACATGATAAACATCAAAAGAGGGAAATAAGAGATTGGAGGAAGTATACATTAAAGAGAGATGAAAGAAAATTATCCAATAGTTCAAAGAGGGGATCTTAGATAAAAGTTTATATATATATATATATATATATATATATATATATATATATATATATATATAGAGAGAGAGAGAGAGAGAGAGAGAGAGAGAGAGAGAGAGAGAGAGAGAGAGAGAGAGAGATCTTTGAGTGTGTTTAGGGAGATTTCCTACAACATCTATTGTATATCCTCTTAATTTAGTTGTATGTGTATAAGGAACTTATAAAGATTTTTTAAGTATCGAGGTACTTAGTGAATCAAGGTAGAACCATAGAAATTGTGACCAAAAATATTGAGTAAAGTCGAAGAGTGGCAGTATCATCAAATCTTCGAAAAAAAAGCCAATAGTATGGTTTATAGAAGAAGTCCAATTTAAAATCATGGCTAAACAATTATGACTATTTGAGAAAAAAATAACATGAATAATAAGCTTGAGGTTAACATTTCTATACCAGAGGTAATGAGTATGTTGATCATGGCTCCTATAAGGAGTCATTGGAGAGCTATGATTCCATCTTATAGATATTGAATATAGTATATTAACTTGGCTTACATTAAAATCTTGTAAACATCATCACTATAATAATCATGATAAAATACATTGGGGTTCGTGTTAATTATAGTTGGTGGCATTGTGTTGATTGTTTTAGGAATGCTTGAGGAAAGTTGTAATGTGGAGTAAGACCTGAAAATTATAAGTTTACTGAAAGGAGCAACGATTATGTAGAGTGAAAGTAGCAATAACAATTTTTTACCTCTTACAATGATCATTCTCCTTTTTTTGAATGATCTGTTGCATATGGCTTTACACCTAAAAAGATGTTAAATTTAAATATGCCTATAGATAGAACTTTATTAATTAGTAAGGAATAAGCTAAAAAAAAGAGGAGATAAGAGATAAAAAAGGCTTAGAGAGAAACTCTAATATTTCATTATTATTATCATGAAGAACAAATATGGTACATGATGTCATAGACAATCCTCAATCCTTCATTTTGTAGGTTTTATTTAAGGTACAATGCTATAGGATAGACTATATATAAGTGAGATTAAATAGTAAAGCATAAAGTGTTTGGTGTTAAATAAATAAGTGTGGCTTGTTTATAGTAATTAAGATATGTAAAGAACCAAGAAAAGGTCAAATTCAAATTAAGTCACTGATGACTTCACTTTGAGATGATGATTAGCTTTAGTTGATTGGTTAACTTCATTTAGTGCGTTAGGCAAATAACCTTGATAACTTCAAGTGATCTCGAGGTTGAATGCTATGTTGCTAGTATGACCTCAAGTGATTTTTGTGATGGGTAAAATTTTGTTGAGCATTAAAGGCTAATTATTTGAAAAAACTTTGATAAAAGGGACTAACTGGTGAGATCATCAGATTTTTTGGCTATTCTATTTTATGGTAAATTTGTCTTTTTTAAGCAGTCAGCTTAGTATGAACTTGATTTTAGTGATAATGAGACTTGACTAATTCAATCTAGGTGACAAAAAGGATAAACACAAACTTTGAGTTAATTAAAATATGAGTAATTTATCGTAAGTTTCGGTCATGCATGATTAAGAACCTTAGCTTTGAACCTCCGCGCACATAATCTTAAGGAAATGTATTTAGAGTAGCTTTTTAATTACCGTCACTTTGGATGTTTATGTTATTTTTGAAAATTTTATGTGATGAGAAGCAACCTTTAATGATAGTTATAAGAATGCTATTTTCTAGCTTATTTCAAAAGAAATAAAATTATGATAACCACCGCAACTTCTAAATTTTTTTCCTTTCAACAGATTTACAAATACTTCTACAAATATTCTCAAATAGAACTTTATTCTATAAGCTTTTGCACACTGTATTTTTTTTTTTTTCATATTTATTATTTTTTTGAACATAGGTTCATCTAAAACATCTAAACGAACAGTGTTCTAAAAAAACTCTCTTAAACGTCTAATTTTAGTCGTGTCCTTCATCAATCAAAATCATGAAATATGTTTTGAATATCAGCAACGACCTCTTGCTTTGATTCCTCAACGTTGAACAGAGTTCACATAAAACTTTGACGTAAATTAAGAATAACTTTTTTTTAATCAATACATAAGGTATCATAAAAATAGATAAACTTCTGTACAATTTGGAATCTAAGAAACTTAACTCAGAAGAGGAGCAGAGGAAAAGAACAACAAGAAGAGAACAAACCAAACTCCAGCGATTTTCTCCATCTTGTATCCCTTATCTCTGTGTTTTCTAATGTTATAGAATCTCCTATTCTCTTTCACACACACACACACACACATATATAATATATATATTTATTTTATTTTATTTTATTTTATTTTTTATTTTTTATTTTTATTCTCCTTCACATACATAAACAACATATACAATCTATTTATAGTTTCTTCTTCTCTTCCTTCTATGTTCTATTTTCAGAGCTTTGTTTCTACCACTAGCTACTCAAACGCTTAGCCAATCATTTCTGTACTTAAATATAGATATTTCACTATATTTTGCTTTCATCGTTAAAAGTATTTAAAGTCTATTTAATGAATGTAAGAGTTTTGTTCATAAATAAGTTGTTATTAAGTAAGAAGAATTTTTACAGAAATAAAATAATTTATTTGACTTAAAATCTTGAACTTTGACGGATCAAAATAGATTAATTAGTTTCACAAAATTAATTAAAAATCATTTTTTACGTAAAATCATTTTTTCTGATTATTTTTTAATGGTGAATCTTTTTTTTTCCGCTCACTCTGAAAATATTTTGGAGCACAGAATGCAAATAAAAAGATTTTAAAAAGGGCTTAAATAAATCAACAAAAGATCATTTAGAATTTTGCAGACAATATATTTTTCAGGCTTATATCTATATCTATCTATCTATATATATATATATATATATATATAGGACACTTACAAAACAAGCCTTCATATAAACTTTTTTATATGTAAATAAAATACCAAATACATTAAATCTAGATTTATTATCAAATATTTAAAATTTACATTCATTTTCAAACATTTTATTAATGCATAAAAAAATTATATGCACTTTCAAAATAAAAATAATAGTAATATTTTTGATGTGATGTTAGAGATTTGATTGTTATATATGCAAGTATCAGAATTTAGATATTAGATATATAAATTGATACATCCTCAGAAAATTAATCTGATCAAGCACGAATCTCAAGGCATTTTTAGAAATGCTTCGATCTAATCACCGATTTCATCAAGCTTCTGATCAAGCGGCCGTCTCGATAGAGAACATCAATCAGCGTAATTCGATCCGAGCTCGAATCGATGGTCAATTTATCAGACATGAAAATGGATCCGAGCCAAATGGTCAGCGACATATTTATAGTCGGTCGGCGGCTCGTCAAGGCGAATCCAACGAATCCAAGATCACCCAATTAAGGCATCATTAAGGCACCGGATCATCAAAATACATCGTCGATCGAGGGATCGCCGTCAGATGAGAGTGGTTGGAGTTTTCCACAAATTTACAAGGCACCACTCCCAAAACTATAAATAGAGCCTCATTCTCACCTTAGAGGGCCGGAATCGATTTGAAGACGAGCTCGAGAACCACCGGTCGACCTTGGCCGAGCGATCTATCAGGTCACCGTAGTGCGAAGATCGGAGCTCGTAGGATATCCCAGGAGGACTAGAAAAGACCGGTTCTCCTTTCTCCTCGAAGATCAAGAGGTTGCTCCCAGATCGGTTCTGCTTTTGGGAAACTTCTGGGTTGGAGTTGATCGATATTGTATTTTTTACACTCGAATATTGTTTCCTGTAAACACCTTCTTCTCAGAACTAATGAGAAGCGAGGACACGTATCTTTTGAACACATAGTGAAAGTTCTGTGGGCAAGGCCGTGGTTTTCCTTGCGGGTTTTCCGTATAACCCTGTTCATATCCCCTTGTGTGTTGGATAATTTTTGAGCTGACGAAGATCTCGCATCTCTGGAATAAAATTCTCTAGCGCATAGTTTGGCCGTCTGTGGAAAAATAGTTCCCCATTGCTATATCTCCAATATGGTTGGTAAGCGGGGTTTTGCTCTGCGCTCCTCATTCTCGGGATCAAGGGCCAGTCTCCAACACTTCTCTACATAACTTTTGTCCCCGGTGAGGTCAGTGGGGCCCCTCTTTGGAAAGATCGCGTTCAAGGATGGAGGATTCCCGAGCGAAATTCTTGACTCTGCGGAGGCAAAGCGTTCCAACCGCGGAAGAGCCCGAGTTCCGCGGCTCCCATAATCGATTTTCTTCACGAGAATGATTGCAGGAATCTTGGGATCAACAAGTAGAGAACCCGCACCACATCGAATCTTGAACTTACGGATCGCCGTTCTCACCCACACGAATGGCTCGGCCTCGTGTCGGTGAAACTCCACGTCCACGGCGGCCAGTGCGGGAAGAGTTCGGCAAACAATGAATGATCCATTCTCCGCCTCTTCCAAAACTTCGTCCCGCTAGATCATCTCGCAATACGGTCCGGCGAGATTCAAGCTTCCGGCATGGACCCTTACGATGGCACAACCGTCCGTCGAGCATATCGATCACTTTGAGCGATCATGCACATTCGGTGCAAATGACTCGTCTTGTGTCGGGTATTCCGGCGACTCTCAAAGGGCGTGCGGTTCTATTTTCATTGGGTCAGTCGATCATTTGGAGAGCTTGATTTTTTGTAGAGCAGTTCTGGCGAACAAGAGAATCATCGAGTTCATCACATCTCTCGGAATCGGAGCGATGGAGAGTCCCTCGAAATACTTCAGAGGTTCTCCTCGGCAAAGAATACGAGTAGATCAGAACTTTTGAGGCGTGCTTCTCGGAGGACTCCGGCGGGATACTTATTCATCATTAATGCGAGCAGTCCATTCCTATCTTGACTGGTCCCACGAATAGAGGCACAAATCTCCATTGTGGCTCGGTGCTCATCGGCAGTTTGAACCACCAAGCAGCAAGCGGAAGAAGGTTCCCAAAGGTGATGTTCAAACATCTCAGAAAAAGAAGAGAGGCAGCAACCTCCCCCCAAAACCTCCTCAGCAGCGACCTCATATGACTCAATCAGAGGAAATATCGACTCTCAACCGTCATCATGAACATCCTCTTGTGCGGGATGAGGATAGCATCAGTGGCGACCTTTAAAACACAAATTGGAAATCGAGAAATTACGCGCCACTTTGGTAGGGCACCAGTGCCACCAAGCGAAGGAGGAGATTGAAAGACTATCGTCGAGTATCTAGGCTTTTTATACAAAACCAACCCTCGTCCAAATGTTGAAATGACTCGAGAGAGGAAGCGGTGAGATAAAGTGCGGGAGGGCGGTGTTATCAAATATTCATTGCCACCTTCAAGAGCGAGCGAAGAAGTCTGGGTTGACCATTCTATCACCTTTGATGATTTAGATCTAGAGGGCTTGCATCCCACATCCCCATTGTCTCGAGGCGGTGATCCATGCTTATAAAAGGATATTGATCGACAATGGGAGTTGGTTGATGTTCTTTTTTACTCCACTTTCTTAGCATGGGTATAGAAAGAGAGAAGGTTCAACCGCGGCCGGTCCACTGTATGGATTTGATAATTGACCGGTATTAGTGGAAGGGACAATCAATCTTCCCGTAACTCTTGGAGAATTTCCCCGACACGCAACCCACTTGATACAATTTATTGTAGTCAAGTCTAAGTCCGCGTACAATGCAATATTTGGGAGACCTCTCCAGTCTATATTCTACGGTCACATCGTACTCACCTCAAGATGAAATTCCGACACCCGGCATCGGCGTGGTAAGTGGAATCAACAGATAACCTGGCGTCTTTATATCAAGCAAGCCCGACCATTTCGTGTAACCCTCAACATCGAGAACTTGACCTACGAGATGAGGATGCCTCGAAGGGCTTCTCCGGTTGAAGATGTAATGTCTTCCTATCTCGAAGTTGATCCATCACGAAGGTGAAGGTGGGATCGTTCTTTGTCGATCAATCGATCGTAGATTTTACGCATAAAATCAAGATATCTTTGCACGGAGCGCGCTCGATATTCGGGCATTGACGGGAAGTCATTCGCACTCCCTCAAAGTTGACTTAATCTACAAGCGGTGATACGAGAAGAAAAGAAACCGATTGCAGTCATAGAACAAGAAATCACCAAACTTACGGAAGTCAAGTTCATTCGAAGTCTACTACCCCACGGTTGGCTAACGTAGTGTTAGTCGAAGGCCAACCGCTCTGGAGAATGTGCATCGACTACCGACCTTAATGTGCATGCCCAAAAGATAGCTTCCCCTTCCTCGTATCGACCAACTAGTTGATGCGACATCGGACATCGATCGAGCTTCATGGATGCCTATTACAATCAAATAGGATGAACAAAGCAGATGAGGAAGCAACATCCTTCTAAGCAGATAAGGGACTATCTTTGTATCGTCATGCCATTCGACTAAAAAATGGAGCAACATATCAACGCCTTATGAATAAGATCTTCAAGGATCTTATAGGGCAATATGGAGGTGTATGTTGATGATATCGGTGAAGAGCTTGGAAATATCCGCGATATTTCGATCTGATGCTTTGACATTCTTCGACACTACAAGATGCGGCTCAACCCAAGCAAGTGCATTTTGGAGTTTCCTCAGAAATTCTAGGCTTCATGGTCACTGTGGGATAGAGGCCAACCCAGAAGATAAAAGCACTCAAGGACATGTCACCTCCATGAACGATCAAGGAAGTCCAACGTTTGGTGGAAGGATTGCTTTATCACGCGATTCTTGGCTTCGGAGATAAGTATCTACCATTCTTCAAAATCTTAAACGAGGAAATGGATTCCGGTGGGCGGATGAATGTCGACGCTTTTGAGCAACTTCGAGTCTATTTAGCTTCCCCCCCTCTACTATCAAAGCCTATCCAAGGAGAGAAGGCGTACATCTATCTTCTTTGTTTCTTCTCATGCCGTAAGCTCGTCGTCTGCGAGAATTCATTACAACGACATTTATTATGTCGGAAAATCCTTTCGATCGAAGGGCGCTATCCACAGATAAGACGGCGTTGGCCTAGTGCATTACGCACGAAAATTGCGGCACTTTCCATCAGCGTCTACACTCATCTTCCATTAAGAACTATTCTGCAAAAGCCTGATGTATCTGGAAGGTTGATGAAGTGGTCGGTCGAGCTTGGAGAGTTTGACATCCATTTTCTTCCACGTCCTGATATAAAGTCACAAGTGCTGACTTGTTGTAGAATGTACCATCCCATCACCAACAGATCATTCATCACTCCATGACAAATCAATGGACATTATATGTTGATGGAGCTTGGTACCAGGTGCGGGAGCGAGAATTTTGCTTATCTCCCAAGTAAAATAACTTTAGAGTCCTAAGTTCGACCACCAATAATGTCGGCGAGAGGCCCTCATTAGCGAATGCTCGCCATTGATTGTGAGGTCGACTTAGCCATCTACAGACTCACGACTTGTGGCCTCCAGTTGAAGGAGACTTGATACCCGTCATCGCGACTTGCCGATCGTCTTTTGGCAAAGTCACTTCTTGCGAATAGACCCATCGATAACTCATATTCTGGGGAGCGAACACGTGAGCGGATGCCCTCTCCAAGTTAGCCACAACACGGCGGAGATCTTTTCAAGAGAAAATACATAGGACATCCACTTTCCCGGTATTCAAGGCCCTTGGGTGATACAATCTGGAGGACCCAAAAGAATCTTCATGGATTGACCGATCATGTCCTTTCTTCAAAGCGGGGCCTTGCCAACAGACCCACCGATCTTATCCGTCTCCGAGAGCCGAACTTCACCATAATCGGTCGAACTCTACAAGCGGTCCTTCTTAGGGCCCTACTTAAAGTGTCTACCACCTTGAGGCTAACTACGCACGAGGTTCATTAATTTGTGGTGAACATTTGGGAGGAAAAGCCCTCAAAATCATGAGGCAAGGTTTTTATTGGCCTACAATGAAGAAGGGCATTGGAGTTTGTAAAGAAGTGTAACAAGTGTCGATTACATTCCAATCTCTCATCACATGTAGAACTCACCAAGGCCCGTGGCCCTTTTGCTCAATGGGGATCGATATAATGGGACCCTTTCTTGCCAAATTCATAATCTTGGCCGTTGATTACTTCAAGTGGGTGGAAGCTGAACCGTGCCAAAATCAAAACAAACCGCTCAAGCATATATCATTAACGCGCCGTTCCATAACATGGACCCATAGTAGTCCATTCTTTCCGGTCGGCTGACCGCGAACCATCACAAAGAAACCGCCAGTGAACGCAACCAAGAATCGGGCCCGAAACCGCCCAGCCAGCGAACCATCCATGTTTGGGCCGAAACCACCGGACCTACCAGCGGGCCGTGACCCGTCATGCCTTCGGCCCGACTTGCCTTCGACCATAACTCGGGCAGACCAGCAGACCGACTCCACCATTTTAGCGACCGCGACAAGGCGCCACATCGCCCGATGCCCGAGGTTTCGCCCAGAAGATACATGCGTATAGCCTGGATAGGCCGCAGTACGAGCGCCGTGAGTGCTCGACCTCGGGATGGATCGTATGAATCTCCGGATGGATAGTAACCTCGAAATCTCCCCGTGCATACTACCGCATTTGCGGCCATTATTCCCTAGTTATAATATTGTCTTTGTTATGAAGATCTGTTTCTCAAAATCTTGTGGTTGATTATTCTCATTATTGGAAAATTCTTATTCAGTATTTGACATATATTTTTGGATGTGAGATAATGTCACCCAAAATAGGGCCGATACATCCTCGAGAAAATTAATCGATCAACACGAATCTCAGGCATTTTAGAAATGCCGATCTAATCATGATTTAGCAAGCTTTATAAAGATCTCGATGAGACGAACATAACATCAAGCTAATTGTCGAGCTCGAATCGGCTTCAACTATCGAGCATGAAAATGGATCCACTCCAAATGGTCACCAGCATATTTATAATTCGGTCGGCGGCTCGTCAAACGATCCAACGAATCCAAGATCACTTGACATCATTAAGGCACCCGGATCATCAAAATATATCTTTCGATCGGGGATCGCCTGAGCCGTCCGATGGGGTGGTTGGAGTTTTCCGAATTTACAAGGTCGCACTCCCAAAACTATAAATAGAGCCTCATTCTCACCTTAGAGATGAATCTTGAAGACCAGAGCTCGAGAACCCAGTCTTGGCCTGACGATCTATCCAACCACAGTGTTCAAGATCGAGCTGCCTTGATCGCCTCCAGGAGGACTAGAAAGACCGGTTGCTCCTTTCTCCCAAGATCAGAGGTTGCTCCAAAAGATCGGTTCTGCCCGCTTTTGGGAAACTTCTCCTTGGGTTGGAGTTGAGATATTGTATTTTTTATAATATTGTTCCTAGAAACACCTTCTCGAACTAATGAAAAAGGACTATCTTCAACACATGGTGAAAGTTCTCTGGAGCAAGGTCTGGTTTTTCTCTTAACGGGTTTTCCATTATAACCTTGTTCATATCCGCAGTGTTGATAATTTTTTGAAATCTGAAGATCTCATCTGGAATAAAATTCTCTAGCACGCAACATAAATATATAAGAATTATATGATATGTATAATGCATATAAATGCCTCAAAATTATTATATTGTAGAATATTTATGATAATATAAAAATTATTATTTTAATACAGCAACAACAACAAGCATTTATATCTGCTACATGAATCCTTTAATAATTCTTACTCTCTCAGAGGGAAACCCCATTATCTGGGGTATTTTATTCACAAATTAAGGTTACAAGGTCTGGGGTTACACTCAGCTAAGAGCTGATCAATGAAAACCCCAAGCTAAATACATCCAAAATCCAAAGCATAAAATTGAAGAGAAAAATGATAAATCGCAATCATAAGAAGGCAATGACCGCAAAATAAGGTCGAACTAACTTAGGAGGAAGAGTCCATGACACATCTAAGCAACCCGAGGACAAAACTAAAACTGAAAGGAAAATCCAAAGTTTATTTTAGCCAATTCAATAGTCGTGATAACGAATGTAAGATAATTTGAGCTTGATAGCGAAGAAGGGATAAAGAAGGCGCGTCATTCAGCCAATTGGGGCAATTGCAAATATGAGCATCCAACATCGGTAGGAAACCCCAGAAATGCAACTACCAACCGAAATGAAGTGAAGAACACACAGCCCTCCTATCCCACAAACCTGACTCCCTTAAGTGTATCGGAAAAACAAAACAGCCGCAGCTCCCCCAGAAATGAATAGGCAGACATCCATGTAATCGAGAAAATGCATCTAAGGATAAGCCAAATACTATAGCAATGGGGATAACAAGAGCTAAAGAAATCCCGACACCTTAGAATCCAAAGTAATAATGAAGAGGCCAAATATTGCACTTGTAGATACTTTAGATAAGATAAAACAAAAAAGTATCCATCAAACAAAACCAAGGCAACAATAACAGATTCTTCACATACCAACCATACCAAAGACTTATCTGCCAGGGGAAGTAATCGAACCACATTAAATACCATAATGAAAAATTAAAGCATCACGGGTTATCCATACAACCAAACCCAATAAAAGGACAGAAGGCTCCACGGAACAATCAATACCGTAAGTCCATAATGAGGCAAACAGCACAACAAACCCAGAATATTTTTCCAACCAATACCATAAAATAATCACCATAGGTATCATAAGCATACACATTAGCATCCAAACACCAACATTCCATTGCCAATGCCAAGTAAACTCAAAAGCTCCAGGTTTAGCCAAACAACCATAATCCCAACATAAAAGAAGCCCGGATATACCATGGAAGGAAAACGCGAAACTTTCATTATTGGAAAGAAACCAGAACAATATTAAGGGTGATTGGGAGTCAAAAACAGAAAACCATTCAGACAATGCCCCAATCGTAAAATCTGCAATAGGGAAGCTCCATCGAGGTTAACTGCCTTTAGATGATGAGGTAGAGTTAAGTTATCAAAGATAGCTCATTGGAGTCTAGCACCTAAGTTTGCTAGAAAATGCATGCATTCCTTCCCCTCAAACATGGGAGATCTTATAATTGAATTTGGAAGGAGTGATATGCTTGACATAAAACAATTCAGCATTACTAGCCTTTGTAGAAGTTAAGAGATTAATAATCGCAAAGCATCCACTTCAATCGGATGTTAAACCATTGTTGAAGGCAAATCTCAATGGCATAGTACCGACCATAAGCTCGGATATGGGGCAACGGATGCGAGGAAAAGCAAAAGCATAAAGAACTTTACCGTAGTCTAAAAAATACATCAACCGTAACCATTACTGGACCGAAACCATCCAGATAATTTTAAGAAGGTTGTTTTGGGTTTAACCCAATAAACAACCTTTCTTGACATATAGTTGGAAGATGAAGACCTAATTTGGCAGCCACAATAAAACAACCTTTGAAATGTTTATGCTTGATAACGTCGGCATTGAATAATTCACTAGTTTTGTATATTATTCTAGCAATAATTTTTCTGTGATTCATAGCTATACCGTTGTGTTTTGCTTCGTTTATCCATATAAACCAAATAATAATACTAGCCATAGTGATTTTGATGTGACCTTTAGGGATGTTTTAAAGTAAATATCTAGAAGTTGGAATATGGATAAGGAACCATTGAAAAGGTCAAAGTTAAAAGATCATCATACCACCCATAGACTTGACGAATGGCCCCATTTACAAACAGATGATTAACATCTTGATGTGAAAACAACAATAGCATTTAGAGGGTAAGTGGAAGCCTTTGTTCCACATTAAAGAGTCAACCGAATAAAGTTCTTAAGAATAGCCAAACAAGAATTGAGTAAGTGGTAGGAATATTGTTATGCCAAATTTTGTCAAAGGCGTTAGAAAAATGAGCATTTTTTATACATCCGGATGTCTTTTAAATTAAATTCATTCGAGAAGTTTAAAAGAATCGATCTTTGATGCACGGAGATTTGAATGAGATTTAGCTTATCTATTATAGAGGAGGGATGTATTCCAGAGTTTAGAAATATTCCACTTATTATTAAGCCAAAATGAGTTAACTCTAATGGTATAGTGAAGAATTAGATAATGGACCCAACAATCAGTTATCTTGCCAAAAGTTTATTTATGCCCCAAGTAATATGTGATTCGGCCATCCAATAAACCCTCTGTGCTTTTCCATCAAACATCTCAATAAATATATAATATCCATAGGATGAATCCAAGTCGATTTTGAAAAGCTTTTATATAATATCATAACCTATACTCAATTACTCTTTCTTATAATTTTAATGCACAACACATTAACTTTTTTTCTCTATAATCTACACATTCTTGTGCATTACTTTTATTTTTAAAAAAGAAACCAGCAAACTCTTTCTTTACTCATTTGACATATTTTTGATCCTTAAAATAATATTAAAAGTTTAGTAAGCCATGAAATTCTTTGATCGCTTATGTATTTTTTACACTTAATTTGGAATATCATCAAGTTCTGCAAGTTTATCACACTTCATTTTATTTAAAGCTTCTTCAACTTTAATTTTATTAATACGATAATAAAAATAAAAATATCTATTTTTATTTAAGATACTAAGATTACTAAAGTCAATCGTATTATTACAACTTTCATTAAAAAATTTATCAAAATATATCATCTACTTATATTGAATATCGTCATCTAAGAAAATCAATTTTTTTTTATTTTTTATTCTTAAAACTACAACTGAACTAAATCTTCACTTCTCCTATTTATTTGCTTAGCTAACTTATACATACATATTTCTCTTTTTTAGTACCAATATAATATATAAATGACTAAAGTATAAATTTGTTGCATCATATATCATTTTTTTAGAATCCCTATACACTCGATATCATACTCTTAAGTTTTTACATTTAAATTAATTTTTATAATATAATTTCTTATTTTGATCTTTTCTTATACATTTTGGCTCCATAACCAAGTATTTTTTATTTATTAATATGAGCCTTCTCTTTTAGTTCTCCATGCACATTTTTATAACTTGTACATAACAATAGCTTCCTCATAAATATTTCAAATCTTAAGATCTTATAGCTTACTCTTAAAAATATTATTATTATTATTATTTAAATATATTCATTTAATCTTAGGATAATATTTTATTTTATTTTTTATATTCTAACCCGTTATCATGAATCCAAGTAGTCAATATTATGTACTTAAACTTTCACCTATAAATACATTATAATCTTTGCAATCTAAATAATTTATATTTTTGTATGAAAATAATCAATCTATGTTTTACTAGGTTCATTTTGATAAATGATAATAAGTTAATTTCTTTTTCTTAAATAGAATATTAGTAATTATAAAATTATAAACTAAAATAAAAATATAATATTATCCTAACTTATTAATTAGCCACTTCAAACTCATAATCACCACTCTAACAATAATTTCATTTAAATTTTTTCTAATAAACTTTTTTTTCAATAGATATATTTTGTATTCACTCTTTAAGGTCATTTTAATATATATATATATATATATATATATATATATATATATATATATATATATATATCAATTTTATTAATTTTTATAATATTAACTTTGAACTCTTATCTACAATCATACTTTACTTTGAACTCTTATTTTTATTTTTTTTCTTCAGCTCCTTTTAACTTTTTGAATATATAAGATATTTATCTTATTATGAACGATAATATTTATTAATTTTTTTAACTTGCTAATAAGATTACCTATATTTGAAATTTGTATACTATTTTTAGTTTTATGAACTTAACTTCTTTGCTCACATATATCCATATATCAAAACTCTTATTTATGTACAATGGATTAAGATTCATGTCGTATTTTTTTGATAAGTTTTATGTTGGTTATTTACTATCTAATACACTTTCAGGAATGGCTTAGCATTAATGCAATGGATTAAAGATTCATGTCGTATTTTTTTGATAAGTTTTATGTTGGTTATTTACTATCTAATACAACTCTTAATTTCTCTGATTTGAGAATTGGGACATGGCGAAGACAGTGTTACAGTTAGATAAATTAAAATGTTTTATAAAAATGCATATAAAAAAATAAATAAATAATTACGCATATGAGATAGAAAAAATTCACGTAAAATTCTGAAATATGAGCAGACCTTCTACCTATCTTTGGAAGCCGATTCACGCGCGATGGCAGCAATTGCGACGGGAGTGGAGGCCAGCGGCGCGAGATTCGTTTGGCTGGCGGGGCTGCATGCCAATGCCGAAGGAGTTTCAAGGGAAGGAGAAGACTGATTGTTAAAGCTAATAGAATTGGTTTTCCTCGCAAGTGGTAGCGTGAGGTGTGAATTGGCTAGTTAATCTTTAGTTAAAGAAAGTTTTATTTTTATTTCTATTTGTTGGGTGGAGGATGTTAGCTTATACAAGATTTGTGTATTGTTTATGCTGCAATTTAAAATCCTTAAAGTTGGCGTTTGGTGTTTTCATTGCACAACTTAAAAACTTTTAAATAAGCTAAATAACTTAAAAATGAGACTAGAAATATTTTTAAACACATTTAGTTATTTGATATAGACACCTTTAAGATATTAAAAGTAGATGTGTTCTTAATTAAAATTAGTTCATCATTTTATATTAAAAACTCTTAACAATTTATTTAATCACCAATGTCGGCTTTAAATGAAAAAAATAAAGTATTTTAAGATAATTAATTTGTACCTCGACTAAGAAAAAAATAGATTTGTTCATGTTTAGAAAAAAAATTGTAGAGGGAGATGGATCCAAATCTCTTTTAGCGCGATACTGAACTTTACTCATAGGAATGACAGAGTGACGAGAAATAAACTGAGAGAATCTGGAGAGATATTTTATTTGGTTTTTTTATATTGTCAAAAGTATTTAAACTTGAGCACATGATTCCAAGTGTCATGTGTTTATCCTCTTACTCCCTATTAAATAGGTGTGGGTTAATGTACTACATTATAGAAAATATTATATTTAAGATTAGCTAGTAAATTATAAAAAGGCCTAAAAATGATTGCTTTAAAGAGAATATTGTCAACTACAGCAATTTAATCTATTAAATGCACACAATGATCTCTATTTAAGGAGCGGGTTCTTGTAAACTCATTGGCTAACTTCGCTATGGCCGATCAAGTGTAGGTAAACAATTGTATTACATGGCTTAGAAATCATAGCCTAGTCGACCTTATGGCTAAATATATTAGGTGAGTTGATCTATGTAGTTTTGGGATCTGGCAACTTCCTTTGGTTAGGTTGACCTTGAGGTTGACTACACTTTCTTGAGTGACATCGATAGACTCATACTTATTATTTCACTATATTGGCACTCTTTAGCAAGTCTAGTAGCCTTAGGCTAGTCCAAATAAATGTAGGTGTATAGGCTTCTCCCAATTGAAATGAATCTATTAAAATAAGTTCTAGATTTTAAATAATGCTCTTCCCCATAATTGGAATGCTTTAATACAATGCTATGGTGATTGGGGATGTTGGAATTATCATTAAAAGATCATTGGTCAACTCAATCTTTATCCTTATAGGATGGAAGACTAGTGACCAAGAAAGTGGGCATCAACCTTGGTAAAGATGACGAGCATCGTGAAAGTGTTGATGAATTGTTTATATCTTGTTGGTAATAGTGGACATATGTCTTCTTAGTGAGGATGAGTCAATTAGTTTTAATAAATGATAATGACATTGTTGATAATAGTGGCAATCACTTTATTATTGATTATGGGCATCTGTGTCAATATAAATGATGGAGGTCTATCTTATTATTGAAGGTGTGAACATCAACATTATCACTAGTAAGTTATTATTAGCAATGATGGACATCGTTGTTGATGGCATCATGCATTGGCATTATAGTGGTGATTATGAGTGATAGCCTTGGTGTTGATGGTGAGCATCAACTTTATTATTGATGATAAAAATTAGTGTTGTTAGCAACACTATGCATCAATATTATTAGCAAGATAGCATCGATAATATGGTGGCAACTACGTGGAAATAACTGGCATCTCCAAAGTGGGGAAAACAAGCATGGAGTGCTAATGCAAAGAGCTATAAATTCTCTTATTAAAAATGATTCATTTATCCTCATCTCCTTCCACCTTAAATATATATAAGTAATGTTTATTTTAAATTTTGGGAGAAGACTATCCTAGTCATTTTAAAAGTCTATGTTGATCCACATGATTATAATATTATTTAGGCATCCTAAAATCTTAATGATTTCAAATTAAGCAATCTTATGCTTATTAGACTTCTCTTGTCAATATGCTCATTTTAATACTAAGTATGTAAGAATTATATTTTGTTTGATCTTTCAAATGATATCATAAAGTTTTGAGATTGCTTAGAGTGCTTGATTTAAGTTTATATAGACTAAGTGTGAAGTTACGAGTTAAATGTTATAATTTTATTATTTGTCATTTAGTATGTATTATATATGTTCAAATTTAGAGATTGGATGATAAGGCACACACTTACATAAGATATTTAAGCTAAAAATAAAATTTAAATACTAATATAAAATTAATCTTTAGTGTATGGTGTTTATTTTTTGTGTGTTTGGGTGTGTTTATGTGAGGGACACCATGAAGATCCAGATCTACTCATTAGGGTGATGACGACATTAAGAAATAGTGTACTATCTCGAGAGAGTCACTTCTATAATAGACCTAATCATCTAATGAGGACTCCTAAGGCATAATGGGTCTTCGGATAAATCTGAGATTTTTTCCCTACTTTACATGAAAAAATAAAGCATGGTTTATATAAACCTGGTTCTTTAAGTTTCCTATGGTGGCAAGCCTCCATAATTAATTACATCTTAAGGAAAAATGAATCTCTTAAGAATACTCTTGGTTAAAGTACACAATTATTGTCTTCAAAGAATTCAAAGATAGGACTATCAAAGAATTAGTTATATTTTTGAAAATCAAGTGGGAGAGATCAAAAGGGAAGAGTTTTTATCGAAACCAAGAGAGATGAGTATGGAGTGCTCATCATAATAGAAGCCTAAAGTCCAATCTATCATAAGGTTTTTATACATTTGAATTTGAGAAGATTTATTTGTTTGAGTTGAATTTTTATTAGAAATTTAAAACTTATAATTCCAGATATAAGATTGTGAAAATGCTAAGAGGTTTATGCTTTAGCTGTAAAAATAACGACCTAGATCCTAAATCTATGGAGCTTTGGTAAGGACCAAAATATGACCTAAATCTAAGGCAAAAATAAGTATATGATTTACCTCTATAAGAGAAGATAAACCACCTGACTGATGTGCTTATTACTGCCTGGAGTACAGTCAGCTAACTCCTCCTATGCTTTAAATTCATGTAGGCAAATAATATGCTTTGCAAGATAGTTAGACTATTATTTACTTAGAAAATAAACCAAGTCCTTAAATTTACTCTCTTAGAGACTAGATCATGAATGGCATGAGTCATGACTCAAATATAATGCAAATTTTGTCAAACTTTATTTTATTTTTTGGACTTTTTATTTTGACATAGCATAGGATTTGTATGCCTAAATGCATGAGAAATTGAGGTAAATCGAGAGAAAGAGATCTTTCTCAGCAGATGGAAGCCCTTTAGCAAGAGTGGAAGAATATGACATGCATGATATTATATTCATTCATCTAGCTAAGGGGTTGCTAAAAGTTTTATTATCTTAATTTAATTCCTAAGCTTTTATGTGATGTTATGAATTATTTTAAAATTTTAGTTATGAGTTGTTAATGGGATAAAAAATTTATTTTTGTCCTAGGATCCTAATCACATCCACGCACACAGCAATCACCAATCATAAAAAAATTATGAAAATACATGTTATTTCTAAGGCATAAGCTAAACAAAATGTCAAATAATTTATAAAGTTATCAAAAAGAATAAAAGGCTTTGGCCACACGACTCGAGAAGAAATGTGAGTATGAGCTCTACCCTTATATATCCCAGATTGAAAAAAATAATTATAATTATGAAATGATAAGTGTTATGGGGGTCTTCATTCTATATTCTTCATTCTTCATCCTCCATTGTTCACTCTTCATCTTTCATTTCTTTATTTTTGATTTGCTCCATTTCTTTCTTTCTTTTGGCTTGAGTGGGATGTTGTTTGCTCCAAAGGAGTCACATGGTATATAAGACATGGTCTTATAACCAATGCGTATCCATAATCCCCATAACCCTCATTCTAATCCTAATATAAAAATTACATTAAAAAGAATAAAAGTAAATTTAGCTACACCTGCAAAATAAATGTTTGCTAAACACACTATATAACCCAAGTAGTTATAGAAATAATTTGAACTTAGCACCCCACATATGGATAACTAACTCCACCTATCCTAACTTAAGCTATGCTTAAGAGCTAAGTAACCTGCATAGCAAAAAAAATATTTATATTTTATTATTACAGCAGCCCCTTAAGCATGGCCCCCTACATAAAACATGATTAGGCTAATATCGGCCTAACATTTAGGCTACGTACATACATCCTAGCATCCAGTCTAAAATAATACATCACAAAATTAAACATTCATCAAACCAAACACCGCCCTAACATAAAACTAGAAATGGAGACTTAGCCTAATGTATGTGTTAGAACTTGTGTGGTGTGTCATAACTAGGTTTTAGGGTTATGATTTGCTAAATGTGAGAGATTTAATTTATGAAGGGTTGATTTCTCTTTAAGTGGTTTACTTGATTTGGAGATTTTACTTAGTATTTTTTTTTCCTATAGCCTACACTTAGCAACTAAGAAAAGAAAAAAAAAAGAGAGGGGAGTCTCTCTTTTATCCCAACCTTAAGTAATTTATAAGGTAAGTTGATTAATAAATTTTCTTTAATGAATAATTTATTATGTGTTTTAATTAACCCTAAGTTTAGATTCATTCTAAATAGCCCTATTCAATAAGAAAGGCATCTCAGGATTAATTATGGTGGATTGCTATCACATAACACACACTCATCCATTTCTTTCTATCATGTATATCATACACATGAGTAATCGTAAGATACATACATGCAAATCTTAGCATACTTTGATGATGAATGCAAAGAAGTGTATTGAAGTTTAAATATTTTATTTGTTAATTGAATTATGAATGCATATCTTTACTATGTACAAAAGAGGGATTTTTCACCCATTAGCTAAATACAGATTCACATGTATAAAAGTTATAAATGAGTACAACGCCATTATTTTCTACACTAAGGTATAAGACCTACTTAAGGCTACTTAAACACGTCGATGTCCGGACTAATATACTACTTCTCTTAGATACATGTAAATATATGAATAACTATAAGGATAGAAGAATCCATGCAAAAGTTATGTTTCATTTATTTGATTTTTTTGATTCTTTATCCATTGGCCACATCACACATGCATATGTATAAGAGTTTTAAGTTAGTACGACACTATTATTTTCTACACCAAGGGCGCAAGATACAAGACCAACTTAGGGCTACTTAAAGCCTCGCATGGATGTCACTAATATACCACTTTTCTCAAATATATATGAATGTACAAAAAGAACCAAATGGATAAAGAATCATGCAAGAAATTATGTTTGGTTTGGTTGTATAATTTACATGTCTAATATGAAAATCCTTCCTAAGTCTTAACATAGAGTTGCATATGAATAGATTTAGGAAAGTGATGTGCTCTTTTCAAATGAGCTATACACTTGTAAATCCTATATGAATCCATGTTATGAGAAGAAAAGAGAGCTTCATAGCACACATCTTATACTTTAATCACATGCAAGCTTATAAGTATTTGTAATAAGCATTACTTAATTTATCATAATTGATTTATAGGTTTTAAAAATAGTTTTTTTTTTGTTTAATAGTGATAATAGCCACTCATATCCTTAATTTTAGCCAACACATGCAATTTGACCTAAAAGGAAACATTTTATTTAATTAATTTTCAAAAGAAATGAATGCATGATTTCATATGGCAAATAATAGTTAGCATAATTGGAAAGAAATAAAGGAATGTAAACACGTGATTTCATTCATCATAATTAATTTCTAAGAACAATCATATCAAATAAGATTATTTAAAATGAATCAAAAAATTCTTAAGGACATCTTTATCTTTGAATTTGATTTGATTTAGAAATATGAGAGAGGTTTGTTAATCCTAACCTATTTTCCCATGTGTGAGATAGTTTGTTTTAATGAGGAATATTTAAGTTGATTTTATGTTTTGATTAGTTAAGGTATGAATTAAATGAATTAATTATTCCTTACCTATATCACCTTAAGTTAATTAATTAATTGATGATAAGCCAATATGATATGCAACTACATGAAAAGTAAATTTGTAATGCTCCTAAGAAATGAAAGGGGCCTAATGCAATTGGCTTATGATTAATAGTTAATTAAGCTTAGGGGAACTCGCTTAATTACTCTTATGATTTTCTCAAACATATGAGCCAATCATAATTTCATTATCTCTCACCTTGGGATATTGAACACCCAAGGAGCTACCCAGGATCAATTAAAGGTTGCTTAGGTTAGGATGAATTTATTTTTAATTATAATTTCATTAAGCTTTTAATGAATTGATTAAATGTTTTGGTTAGGTCTTAATTTGAATGATGAAATTAACTTAGGGGAAAGGATCAAAGACAAAGCTTCAATCCCAATCCCTAAATCATTTAAACATTCAATTAGATTTTAATTCGCTTATTTTGAAGATTTAATCATTTAATCAATCAATTATTCCATTAACCCATTAATTAATTTGATTTTAAAGATAAAGAAGACTTACTAAAATGAATTAGAAAATATCCCCAATCACATTTCCTAAGTGATTTGACTGTTTAATAGAGATAATTATGTTCAAATGATTAATCAAGTTATTGTTCATCCCTTAATTAAATTAATTGGATTAAGAGAGTGATTAGGGCTTACTCAAATTACTTCCTTAATTAAGCAATCAATAAATTCCTAAAAAAATAGAGGAGGCAGAGGTCATCCCACTAAACATCAATAGAAAATTTGAAATTGATTGAGTGCTTAATTAAGGTGTAATTAACTTAATTAGATTTTTGATAAAATCTTACTAAAGCCAAAGTCACTATTCAAAATCAATTAATTATAATTTTCCTAGATTCTCCTCTAAAATATCTTCAAGATAAGCTTAAGTTTGTATTTTTTGAATTTTTCCACAACTAGTTATGATTTTAGAAAATTTCAGGATTAAAAACTATTAATTAATGATAATTAAATTTTAATCCCATCGAGCCGACGGCTGTTCTTTCCAGGATACGATTGGTATTTAAGTAGTCACTTCGTATACCGACTCAATGGCGGACGTGCTTTCTCATCGCTCGATCCGAGATCGACGACCACCGCTTAATTGGTTAAGGGAAAAATCAAAGGATCTACCATAGGATTAACTATTAAAATCTCTCGACATAGAGATTCCTTTCACAAATGACCAACACATAGAGGTCTAGAGCTACGCTAGGAATTACCTGAGTTAATGTCTGCAATTGATGTAGCTTCAATTGAGTTGAGGCCTGAAAAAAGTCAGCTCAATTTGGCTGGGTGCAAGGTTGACCAATCCACGCACGAGCACGGCTTTGATCAAACTCACACATCCTGTGCTTTGGAAGGCTTGGAAATGGTTTGGTTGGCTTTGATTGTGTATGAGGATGGTGTGGGTGCAAGGAATTTGGATTTGGTTTAGTGGAGAGGGAGTATTACTTGAGGGGAGGGTGTCTGTTCGCTTGCTCAGGAATGGCGATGAACTAAGAGGGCTTATCCTTGGATTTTTCTAAGGAGTTCTAATATGCTTAGGGACTCACTAGCTGATTCTGTGAATTGGTTTCAAATTGACTGTATACCCCTTCAATTTGCCATCATTGATGGACGGGAGTGGACGCTTTGCCTCGCTAGTGTTATCACGTTATCTCCATCAAAGTTAGGCCGCAAGCTAGGGATGGGGAGAGTCATGGGAGGAGCCTCAAGGGCTCGTGTGCAAAGCTTCTTCTTCCTTTGTCCATGGGGTGCTCGATTTAGCTTGAAGGTGAGTCAACTCACCTCTCAAAGGTTCTTAGCCGACCTAGAGTGGGTTAGAAGGTGTGGGTCAAGAGAAGGTTCCATGTAGTGTAAAGGAGCTGTTATGAGGATAAGCAAGTTGACTTTAGCCTTCATCCATTGGGTTTAAGGTCCAAATCCTATGGTTTGATGGTTAATTCCCTTAGTGGGGTCCACTTGGCTTTTAGGCTTATTTGGGAGTGAAGTGGGGCATGCTTGGGTCGGGTTTGAGTATGCCCTTGGGTCTCATAAGTTGATTTGGAGGGATTTGGCTTTTTGATCAAAATAAGTTCATTTGGGTAGTTGGTTAAACCAATTGGTCAAATTAGGTCAAACCAAGGCTTGGGTTAGGTTCATATGATGATTTGGGATGTTTTGGTTTAATTAATTTGGATTGGTTTGGCTTTGGTTTAAATTTGACTCATTTGGATTCAAAAGGGTCAAATTGGTCAAGTTGACCAATTTGACCAATTTGACCAAATTAGGTTGGGTTAGATGTTGAGTCAAGTTAAATTGGTTAACTTAAAATAATTGTAGGCTTTTGTTTGGTTTAATTTGGAATTAATTTGAATTTTGGTCAATTTAACCTTTAGGTCAATTTGGGTCAAGTTGACCAATTTGGTCAACTTGGGCTCAACCATGGCTTTGGTCAAGTTCAACAAGTGATTTGGAATGAACTTGAACCATTAGTTACAATCAATTTGGATTAAATCATGATTTAACTCATTTTGACTTTTTAGGCTAATTTGGGTCAACTTAGGTCAAGTGGCCAATTAGGCTTGATTTGGCTCAATTGATGACTTGGTCATGTTCAATCATTGATTATGAATGTGTTTGGGTCAATGGTTTCAATCAATTTGACTTATGGTGGATTTTGGCTAGTTTGGGTTTCATTTGGGCTAAGTGTTGACTTGGTCAAAGGCTAGGTTTGACTTGGTTTGACCCAATTCAAGTTGGTTGATCACCCAATGATGATTGTTGATCATGATTGAGGTTTAGGTGAGCTTAGAATCAAGTGTTGTGAACTTGACTCAAAAAAGGTCTTTTAGGTCACTTTGGGTCAAGTTCATTCCTGCTCATATACTTATGTTCATACTTGCTTTAATACTTGCATCAGATAATTTTATTTAGGGATTATTTTAAAATAGTTAATAATGTAATTAGGAGGCTTTTTTTAGAAAAAGCCTAGTCGTTGGTTTGCTAACAAAGTGTTTCCAGTGATTTAATTGACATAATTTTTTTTTCGTGGTTTTAACATTCATGGAGAGAGAGAGAGAGGGAGAGAAAGAGAGAGAGAGAGAGAGAGAGAGGAGAGAGAGAGAGAGAGTTTTTTTTTTTTTTGTTTTTTTCGCTGAGAGAGAGAGAGAGAGAGAGATTAATTTTAATTAATATAATTATTTAAAATATATAATTTAAAATATTTTTTTATAAAATATTTAATAACTATATATTTATATATTAGTTATTAATTTATATATATATATATATATATATATATAATTAAATATATAATTTAAAATATTTTTAATTATATATATAAATTTAGAAATTTATTTAATAATTTTTTATTAATTAATATAATAATTTAAAATATATAATTTTATTAATTTTTTGTTCATATATAATTTAAAAATATTTAAAATATATAAATAAATAATTTTAATAAATAAATAAAGAAATAAATTATATAAATATTTTATAAATTATATAAATAAATAAATAAATAAAATTTAAAATTATATAAATATTTAGTTATTTAATATATTTATAAAATATTTAGTTATTTATAAATTTATTTATTTATTATATATATATATTTATTCCTTTCTTTATTTATTTATTAAAAATTATTTATTTATTTATTTATTTTATATATTTTATATTTTTATATTTTTGTTATTATTAATAATTATTTTTTATATTTTTGTTATAATTAATTTATTTATTCCTTTCTTTACTTATTTATTAAAAATTATTTATTTATTTATTTATTTATTTATTTATTTTATATAAAGTTATTATATATATATAATTAAAATATTTTATACAAATTATTTTAAATTATATATTTTAAATATTTTAAATTATTTATATAACTTAAAAATATTTATATAATTTAAATATATAAATAACTAAATAAATTTATAAATATATATATATATATAATTACTTTATTTATAAAATTTATAAAATATTTATATAATTTATTGGCTTTATATAATAAATAAATAAATATATAAATAACTAAATATTTTATAAATATATAAATAACTAAGTATTTATATAATTTAAATTTTATTTATTTATTTATTTAACTAATTATATATTTAAATAAATAAATATTTTTTAAATAAATAAATAACTAATTAAATAAATAATAAATAACTAATTAAATAAATAAATATTTTTAAATAAAATAAATAATTAATTAATAATTAAATAACTAATTAAATAAATACATAAATATATAAATAACTAATTATTTATTTATATATTTTAAATATTTTAAATTATTTATATAACTTAAAATATTTATATAATTTAAATATATAAATAACTAAATAAATTTATATATATATATATATATATATATATAATTACTTTATTTATATAATTTATTTATTTCTTTATTTATTTATTAAAAATTATTTATTTATATATTTTAAATATTTTTAATTATATATTAACAAAATTAATAAAAAATTATATATTTTAAATAATTATATTAATTAATAAAATTATTAAATAAATTTCTAAATTTATATATATAATTAAAAAATATTTTAAATTATATATTTAATTATATATAAATAAATAAATTAATTAATAAATATATAGTTATTAAATATTTTATAAAAAATATTTTAAATTATATATTTTAAATATTTTAAATAATTATATTAATTAAAATTAATCTCTCTCTCTCTCTCTCTCTCTCTCTCAAAAAGCGAAAAGGCTCTCTCTCTCTCTCTCTCCTCTCTCTCTCTCTCTCTCTCTCTCTCTCTCTCTCTCTCTCTTATGAATGTTAAAATCAAGATTACGCTAGTTCAAACGACGACAATATTTTTCTAAAAAAAATTTTACAAACTTAATTCATTAACACTTATTTTAAAATAATCTTTTATTTACTTAACCCAAATGGCTAAATACAATATTAAAGCAGTATATGAACACAAGTAAGCAAAAGCACTTAATATTACAGGCCGCTAGCACTACATATACATAGCACTTAATATCAAATGACTAAACAATATATTACAGGCCGCTAGCAACATTTAAAAAAATAAGGAGAAAATAAAATTTGCACCTTGACAAGTATAAATCATTGAGCTCCGATCTGGAGATTTCTGCCACTTTCAGCTCATTCGCACACACATCCAGCATTGTCGTCTTGACAAGTATAAAATTTTTTATTTTTTAAAACATTTAAAACATCAAAAAATTGTTTTGAGTAATTTTTTAAAAAATAATATGATTTATTTTTAAAAATAAAAAATAAAAAAAATACTTAAAATACAATAAACAAAATATTTTTAGAAATAATATAAGTTAAAAAAAAAAAAAAAAACATAAAATAAATTTGAACCCAAATAGCCCTAAGTAAATATCAATGATTGTTTGAATTATAAAAAGATGTTGTTTGCAACTCAAATAAAATAATTCACTTGAGTTGGAATAAGAATTTTGGATCTTGAAATTTACTTGTCTTTATAGAAAGTAAAATATATAGTGTTTGTAATATCAAACTTTAAGGGTTATACTTATAAATATATAACTTTAAAAGTATTGTATTTATTAATATCAAATTGTAGGTTTTAAAAATGTAAATGCATAAGAATTCAATGTTATGCATTTAATTCTCCTAATAATATTTAGATTAAGTTAAGAAAATTGATACCCACCTCATGAGTAGTGGACTTCTAGGGAATCCCTAATATCATGCGAAGCAGGGCAATCAACTTAGAATTAATAAAAGTTAGGAAGGCCTTCTAATTCACATGAATAAAGGGTGGTGATTGTTGAACATCATTTGTGAAGTGTAGGGGAATGTTTGCTGCCAACATTATAAAGGGATTTAGATGACGCTCTTAAGATAACCATATATGCATAAGGTTTAAGCGGAGAAAGAAAAATAAAATCTTAGGAGGTGAATCAAAACTACTTAATGATGACTAGGTGTTTGCTTCTAAAAGAATAGCTACCATTGGAAGGACAGTAATTGTTGGATGAGAAACTAAGTAAAAACACCTATAAGGATAGCTAATCCATAGGAAACAACCAAATGCATCATCATCAATGGTAAAAAAGGTGAGGTAGTACGGTTGTATATGGTTGAACAAAATATCACAAGGAGCAGAGTAGGGACCAACATTAGATTTGCTTTCAAAGTGATGGTCATCACAAGCGAAGGAACCAAAATGTTCCAATACCCAAAGGATCATCCACATGATAGTGGAGCGGGGGTTTTAAATGGAAGACAATGTTGTATTGATCCACAAGACACTTATGCTAAGACTATAATATGGCACATCATGGTATAGTAGAAAGATTTTCATGGTGATTTGGCTTATATTCCTACTAGAAGAATGGGAAAGGAGACAATGGTAGCAAATTAAGAGTAAAATCATAAGAGGATATGGCATTTGGATCATCACCAAAGCACTCGTGTGAGACAAACATTAGAAGGCCTAGATTATCTTACATTTAGAGATTGAGTTAAGGTTCTAGAATAGCTATATAGGGTTTACCTTCAAGATGGTCAATGATTGGATTTGAACAATTTGAATGTATTAGGAGATCTCTAGCCTAAGGAATGATTAGCTTAGCCCATTCAATTTTAAGCATTGAGACTATATATCCTAATTCATTTCTAGTTATAAGAATATGGACAAGAAGATCAGTGCCTTAAAGATGAAAATATTGATTTATAAGTTTTCATTATCATCATCTACGCTATTAATCATAATTATAAATTATAATCTACCATTATAACTTTCCTCAATAACTATGTGCATAACCAAATGTTATTGTAATAAATGTCTCTTTAATAGCTTTGATAAAACATTTTATAATATTATTTTACAAAGCTCCATAATGAATGCAAGGGATTATCCTTTGTATTTTCATTTGAATGGTAAAAAAATATTTAATTTCATAGTCCTTTCAAGTAAATAAATTTGTTTCTCTTTCTCTATTCCTTCAATTTGATTATATTTGTGAAAAAAAAAAGTTAAGGTGATCAAGTCCAATCATTAATTATATTTTCAACTTGATTTTTTGCATGTAATAATTTAGCACCATCTATGAAACATTATTTTATCCTCTCTAAATAGTTACCAACAACTAATCATACTTCTTGTTTAGACATCTTTATTAGCTCACGAATAATTGCAACAAATAGAATGTAAGAATGACTTATTGAATCTTTAAAAAAAAATGAGAATTTTTTTTGCAAGTTAATTAAGTGCATCATACTTAGGTATTTGCATCTTCTCCACTCGCCAAAAGAAAGAATACACAACAATTGCACTTTTACTCTTATCCTTGAGGATCACATTCAATATTATGAAGGGGCTGCAATAATAGATCCTTTCCCTTTCCTTCCAAATGGGGCTTCACATCTTAGCAATAATGTATATATATCCCTGAATTAGATGCATACAAAGATTTATCATCTAAATAATAGTCACATTGTGATTTCCCATTATTAGATTGAGAAATTCTGAAATTTATTACTATCTTTACAAAGGACATTATCTTCTCTATAATGCATCTGCTTTTGGAAAATCAAATAAATCTTAATGATATGAGATCTTATTATATACAAGATTTTTTACATGTATATGAAATCTCTTTTGTGAATGTAAGAAGTTTATCCATTAAAAAATTGTTACCTAGTATAAAAATTTTTATTAAAACAGAATATTTTATTTTAATATAAATCTTGAACTTAGATACATAAATAAAATAACATTATTTCTAAACTTCAAAATTTTAAATAAAAGCACCTTAAATATAATTATTTTTCAAAGTGGGTCTAACTCAAGAGAATAATATTTCTCCTTTTAAAATATCACTTTTATCACAAAATAGTTAGAAAGAAACTTTCACTTTTAGCCATGTAGCTATTGATGTTTTCTCTATGCAATTAGTTAATACAATTTGAGGAAAAATATAACAAAAGCCTTAAAATAATAAGCAAATGCTCATGTAGGGTTTTGCAAATAGGATATTTTCATATTTTACTTTATTGTATAAAGGTCCAATAAAAGAAATCAACATTTGTAGTAGCACATACATTCTTCATTGTTTAAACATTCAACCTTCAACATGCTAGATACTTTTGTATTAAATAAACAACTAAGCGAACATCTGATCGTGGTGCAGTGCTCAACTCGAAGCTTGATCATAAGTATAGTACACTTACTTTCACCAGAAGCCACTATAAATAACAAAAAAAAAAAAAACCATTAATGGCCAAAATAATGAAATAAACTTGGTTATTATTATAAAGTAATCATAAAGAAAATGTTGTGCATATATTTTTTATTTACTGCTCATAAAATGAAATAACACATACATTAAGAGTTCAAGAGTAAGAATTAAAAAGTATCATGTTTGGATTGTTCTATGACAGGAAATAGAGTATAGTAGAAAAATATAGATTTATTGTGATTTATTGAGAAACAAACATCCACCATGGCA
Organism: Cymbidium sinense; assembly: GCA_021442155.1. Lineage (NCBI taxonomy): Eukaryota > Viridiplantae > Streptophyta > Magnoliopsida > Asparagales > Orchidaceae > Cymbidium > Cymbidium sinense. The sequence goes on along the minus strand of CM038225.1, from coordinate 52,743,983 downwards.
CTATCATGCCATCCAAGAAAAAAAATTATTATTCAATAGATATTAAGTACAAAACTTTAAAGTTACATCTACAGATAAATAAAAATTAAGTACAAAATTTTAAAGTTACATCTACAGATCAAAAAAGGGAAATATGATAGTGGAGGGCTTTTACATTAAAGAGAGATGATAGATAATTATTTAACAATCACAAGAAGGACTTTCAAATATAAGTTATCTAAAGAACTATGTGTGCGGTGTGTTTACATTGTATGTATGCATATGCACATGCTACTCACTTTGCGATGTCTTTGAGTGTGTGTGTGAGAGAGAGAGAGAGAGAGAGAGAGAGAGAGATCTTTGAGTGTGTCTAGTGAGATTTTATGCAACAACTATTGTATTTCCTCTTAATTTAATTGTATTTTATAAGGAACTTGTAAAGGCTCCTAGAAGTATCAAGGTGCTTAGTGATGCAAGGTAGAATTTATGACAAAAATAGCAATGAGTAGAGTCAAAGAGTGGCACTTGTATCAAACCCTCCAAACTAAGAGAATAGTATGGATTTATGGAATCAATCCAACTTAAAATCATAGCTAATCAATCATGATTGCTTGAGAAAAACAACATGAATAATAAGATAGAGGTTGTCATTTTTGTACTGGAGGTAATGATCGAGTTAATCATGACACTTATAAGAAATCATCAAACAATGATCATTCCATCCTATAGATAATAAATATGTCTGTTAACTTGACTTATATTAAAACTTTGCAATATCATCAACACATTAACCATGAAAAAAAAATACTTTGAGGCTAGTGTTAACTGTAATTGGTGGCGATTGTGTCAATTGTTTTAGGAATGCTTGAGCGAAGTTGTAATGTGGAGTAAGACCTTTGAAAATTATAAGCTTTTGAAAGGAGTAGCAATTATGCCAAGAGGAAACAACAATAACACCTTTTTTGAATACTGGCAATGATCTATTTCTTTAATTCCTCAACATTGGAAAGAATCCATACAAAAACTTTGACATTTATTAATTAGATTAACTTTTTAAATTAATACATTATGTATCATTAAAATAGTTAAAATTTTGTAAGAGTTGGCGTCTAAGAAACTTACTCAGAACAGGAGCAGATGAGAACAACAAGAAGAGAACAAACCAAACTCCAGCGATTTTCTTCATCTTATATCCCTTATTTCTATTGCTTTTTAATGTGATATAAATTCTTAATTCTCCCTCACATATATAAATAACATCTATTATCTATTTATAGTTTCTTCTTCAGTTCCGAAACCATCTTACAATCTGTATGTTTTGTTTTCAGAGCTTTGTTTCCACCGCTAGCTACTCAACGGTTAGCCAATCGTTTATGCACCTCTATATATATATATATATATATATATAAAATATATATATATATTGCTTCCATCGTTAAGAGAGCAAAAGTACTAACTGCTAAATAACTTCACAAGGTGGTGGACTGCTTCTAGTTTGCTAGCAGCTCTAATGGCTGGAAGCTGGGCATGAGAGCACCCTTTTCCACCAATTCTTCTTCCCATCTCTCCATGTTGGCAGCCCTATTCTTCGCTTGCTGTCTTTGATTCACTTATTTCCGTTTTGCTCCACTCCCACTCCAGCAGATCACTCTCCTCCAGACAGCCATGTCTCCAAAAAGCACGCCCGACCCTTCTACCTCTTCCTCCTCAAGGCATCTGCTTCTTCCTCCATCGTCCTTTCCGTTCAAACTCATGCTTTCAAAACCGGTTTTCAACACGACCTCATTATCACTACCACCGTGCTCAATTCTCTTGCCGAATTCGGCGAGGTCAACAGTGCCCGCAAACTGTTCGATGAAATGCTCATTAAAGACGTGGCTGTCTGGAATGCCATGCTTTCGGGCTATGTCCATAACGGGCTTCTTCTTAAGCTAGGCTCCTCTACCAGCTAATGTGTTCTTCTTGCACAAGGCCAAATTCGCCAACTCTTTCAGTTTTGCTCCAACTCTGCGGCAACTCAGACGATCAGAAGCTTGGGAGGTCTATTCATGGTTATGCTTGCCGGCATCATGAGCTAGAGGATACTTTCTTAAGTAACTCGCTCATTGTTTACTACAACAAGTTTGAGGATTTCAAAGCCTCTGAGCATGTTTTGAGAGCATGGCGAGGCGAGATATTGTTTCATGGAATGCTATGATTTCGGGGTACATGACATCTAGCTCCCCTTGGAAGTCTTTGGAATTGCTGGATTTTGAGAACAAGTGTTTACATTTAGATTTTACTACCCTGGAGATAGCACTGCAAGTTTGTTCGAGGGTAGGCAAAGATGCAATTTTGGATGGGGTGTTAATCCATGGGCTTCTAATTAGATTGGGATTTAAAAGGGATCTTTATGCAGAGAATTGTCTTCTAATTATGTATTGTAAATGTGGAATGGTGGCAAGCGGACAGTCTCTCTTTGATACAATGGAAACTAGGAACTGTGTCTCTTGGAATGTTATTGTCAATGGTTGCATACATATCAATTGCCCATGGAAAGCCTTGGATCTATTTTTGTCTGCTCTCGCATTTGAAGCAGAAATAAGTTCAGATTTGTTGGTGAGTGCTTTACAAGCCGTTAGGTTAATGGGAGAGCAACGAGAACTTGTTATGTCTCTGAATGGCCAGGTCATTAGAAGGGGTTTTGATTCTGATATATATGTCAGCAGTTCAGTTATTACTGCTTATGGTGACACTGGTGCAGTTGAATCTGCTCGTAAATGTTTTAATTACATTTTATCTGCAGGAAATCATAGTACAGTTTTCTGGAACTCCATGCTTTCTGTTTATTTGCAAAACGGATATTTCTCTGACGCAGTAGAACTCATTGGAAAGGAATTCCTTTATGATGCGGTATCTATTGTAAATATTCTATCATTGTGCTTCTCTAAGCTTGGTTTAATGGCTGGTAAAGCAGTTCATGGATATATAATCAGGAATAAGTTTGAATCTGATGTATTTGTTTCCACATCATTATTGGAACTATATAGCACTTACGGGGTCTTGCATACTGCTTTCAAGATATTCTCGGCGATGCCTTGTAGGAGCATAGTATCTTGGAACACAATGATACTTGGATGTGCTCGTCTCGGCTTTCCTCGTGCATCTTTGAAGCTTTTCTAAGACATGCAGCAAAGTACAAAGGTCGCTAAAGTTATTTGTATTCTCATAATCTTCATTCAAAATTTAATCTAAATATCTCATCCACCTATGTTGAATATCTTATAAAAAAACATTTTTTTGATCTTTGTTCTCAATGTATTTCATTGAAACTAAATTTTTACTTCTATCTATTTGCTCAACTTTTACATACATCTTTCGCCCTCTTTAGTATCTAATCTATTATGTAAATCACTAAATACTAAATTCCTTTCATCACATAAATCCCTCGAAGGTCATGTGACCCCTATTTGTGCAATGGAGATAGAACACTCTTGCAAAAATGAAGAAGTAATAACAATGAATTTATGGTGATATAACCTAACGGTTCCTACTTTATTTTAATCCTATGCCATTTAATTAAATTTATTTTTAATAGAAAACGTTATTTCCAATCCTAACATGGTTACACAAATAAACATTTTATTCCATTCAAAGTATAAAGTAAACAAATATCATACAAACATCAAATAGTATCAAATACAGTGTAAAATAGTAAACAAAGCCTGCTGTGGCTAAGTCCATGAAATAAAATTTTAGAAAAAGATAAAGAAAATGGCAGTTTAGCTTTGTCATATAGCCCAGCTTAGATCTATTGATAAATAAACTAAGAATGTGAGTCTTTTAACTTCTTCTTCTTCTTCTTCTTCTTCTTCAAGTTCTAACTCCAAAGTTCTAAAGGCCATAAAGAGTCACCTAAATGCGAATTTGTTAAATTAAGTATCGTAATTAAGCATGATCGCCTACAAGAAATATCATTAATTTAATCTTAGATAAGTTTTAAAAAAAAAAAATCACAGAATTAGCCAAATAAAACATCTCAAAATTATCCTAAGGCAGAGTAAGTCATTCCTAACCTAAGGGTTTTAAGATTGTGTTGCTAACAAACAAATCTAATAAAAGTCATTTTAAGTATACACAGAAAATAAAAATATATTTCATAACACCTTCAAACTAACTAAGATGAATTTTATGAATTTGTTTATTCGATTGATTCTTTTTTGAGATATATTATTATTTTCTTGAAAAGATTTTTAAAAACTATTCAAAATAACTTCTAAATTTTTTTTTTCATATTAAATTTCTTTTAAATATTAAGAAAATTTCTTTGAAGCTTCTCACTTACCTGTAGAATTTCTCGAAAGAAATTTATTTGAAATAATTAGAATTTTTTGTAATTTATTTCATTAATTTGGATTCTCTAATTATGATTTTCAAATATTTATGAGCCATTTGGGATCACTTTTATTTTTTTATTTTTAATTTTTTATTTTATTTTGTTTTATTTATGTTTTATTTCAAAGCTAAATATAAAAAATAAAAATGCTTAAAATAAGACTAAGAAAACATGTTTAAAAAATAGCATAAAATAAAAAATAAAAAATAAAAAAATAAAATTGATCCCAAATAATCCCTTATTGTCTAATTTTATTTCTGATTGTAAGCATTGTTCTCCTTTAGTAAAAAAATTATTTTATATATTTATGATCTATTACGAAGTATTTATGAATTTTGAAGCTTCTTGAACTTATTATGCAAATTAACTTATGATTTTCTTGATTTAAATTATTTATTTTATTATTTAATTTTATTTAAACATGGTCACAGCATTTAAGTAATTTTTTTTGAATATTTATTGGTTATTAAGTGTATTGCATCATTCTTGATGGATTATTGATAATTTTCCTAATTATAAATATAATTATAATATACTATATTTAACTTCGTCTTGAAATTTTAACTTATAATGATGCTTGAATTAAAATTATCTATGAAATTTTATAGAGGTGAGGAATAGATCAAAGATTACTCTATAAAATTGTCTATAAGTGTTTAATTATTATTATTTTTTTCTTGGATATGGGTCTTTGTACCTCTCATGATGATTAAGTTTATTAGGAATTAAATTCTTGAAAAACATCAAAAAATTTATTATGTGGGGTCCACTAGGCCAATTAGCTTTGGCTTGTTCAACACTAATCAATAAGTGGTCAAAGTAATTCCTAAATGATCTAAGAACTATTATTAAGTCATTTGGAGAGAAATTTCATATTCAATATTGAATTTATATTGAATCAAGTCTAATTGGACTATCTGGTCAGACTGACTCGGCTATAGTTCAAACTTGGTCCAAATGTCTCTAAAATGATTTAGGGTCATATAGGGCTCAAGGGAATGTTACTTAAGAGACTTGTTTTGATATTTGAGAACCAAGATTATGAGGGGAATTTTGATGAATTTGGAGAATTGTGAGTAACTTTGGTCTTATTAATTTTCTCTGTAATAGGCTCAAATGAAAAATTAAATTTGTTAGGCTAAATTCATCTCATTCCAAAATAAAGCCATATAAGTTAATATCATTGAATAATACTCTAACATACAACCTCAAATAGGTTATAAACCTTTAGTAGATTTTTCTCAAACTCTTCTATACAAGTAAAAAATCTTCAAGTAACATTTTGATAAATAACATCGGATAAGTCCAAAAGTCCCCAATAAACTTCACATAACATCAAATAACTTAACGGAAAGACTTAAAATGATAAAAGAAAGGGATGAAGAACCCTTACGTCATGTATTAAAGTTCTTATTGTCATGATACAACAATAACAACAATAATAACAATAACATAAGATTCTACTACGTCTACTCTCTTGACAAGGTCATCAAACAGCCAATATTTTATGTGACCAAATCATGTAAGGCAACTCTCTTTAATCTTATCTTCCATTGGAGCTACTCCAACCTTTTCATGAATATATTTATTTTTCATTTTGTCTCTACATGTAAAGTCATCCATCTGAGCATCCTCATCTTTACAACATTCACCATCATCTTATAAAAAATTTTCCTTAAGTTTAAGTGATGCTTTTCTATCACACAACAAATTCGATGCATTCCTTCAATTCATGCATCCAACTTGAATTCTATTAATAACATCTGCATATATTTTACCGTGACTTTGAATAATATACTTGAGATATCTAAAACATTCACTATTTTTAATGACTGGATCACCCATTATCACAACCCCACCGCTAGATCTTCTACAACTAATATTACACTCCATGTATTTGATTTAAGAGCTTCTCAAACTAAAGCCTTTAAACTATAAAATTGACCTCCATAATTCAAATTTTTTTAAACAAGAAGAATATCATCGAAAAGGTGTACATTAAGGTATGCCCTCATGTAAATGTCTAATAAGAGCATCCATAACTAAAGCAAAAGTTATAAGCTTAAAGCCTCATTAATTTAATCTAACTGAAATACAAAATATTTGGCTGTTCCTCCTTGTGTTTGAACACAAGTAATAGCTCAATATAGATATCCTTAATGACTTAGATATAAGCAATATTAATTCCTTGGAACTTTTTATCTTAGAACTTTATCTTATGTAAATCAATAAATATCATATGTAAATCCTTCTTACTCTCTTTATATTTTTTCATCAAACCTCTTATCAAATGTATATTATCCATAATAGACTTACCAAACATAAATTTAAACTAGTTTTGAGAAACTTTTGTATCACTTCATAACCCAATGCTCAATTATTCTCTCGCATAATTTTAATATATGACACATTAACTTAGTTTCTCAATAATTTGCTCACTCTTGCGCATTAATTTATTCTTAAAAATAGGAATCAACAAATTCTTTTGCTACTCATCTAGCATATTTTTAATCTTTAAAATAATATTAAAAATATTAGTAAGCCAAGAAATTTCTTAATCTCCTAATAATGTTCACACTTTTATTGGAATATCATTAGGTCTACTACTTTTCACACTTCATTTTCTTTAAAGTCTCTCCTACTTTAATTTTATTGATACCATGATAAAATAAAATCTATATTTTTATTTAGAATAAGGTCATTAAAATTAATCATATTCCTACAAACTTCATTAAAAAGTTTATTTAAATATCTCATTCATTTATGTTGAATATCCTTTTCGAATAGAAGCATTTTATGATATTATTATCATGATATTAAATTTAAATAAAAATAAGAAGACATTAAAATATAATTAGTTAATTTCAATATCTTCTTCACTATTATTATTAATGGAAGAGGCACTCTCTACATCATTTTTTGTGTTTTTGGGGAAGAATCTTCAAAAGCTTAACTCGGGGTAAACAATCTTGTGATGAAGCAGATAAGTTCCTAAAGCCTCGAATAAAACCTTCTTCAAGATATTAACGTTCTAGGCTTTTCACCTCAGCATCATAAATATGATTACACGCTTCATGAACATGATCTTGGATGATATTCTTGAAAACCATTGATTGTTTGAAATTCTCTATAATTCTTGAGCTATTGCCAACCTCAGCATTTTCTTTTATGAAAACCGAATATTTTTTTTTGCCTCTAAAGTCAATATATTTGTTTTAACTTCTTCAAAGTTCTTGTAATATGATTATTCTCAGCTTGTGCATCTACTAGCTGTTTGATCATCTTTCTAGCTTTGTAATGATAGGTAAGTCTATAGCTGATAATTTGGTTCAATATTCAATCCATTGATGCTTTAAGGTTTTATCCTTATATTTATATATTCATGATATTTTATCTTCAATTCAATATTTTATATTTTAAAATAACATCCAGTTCAAGGTTGATATTCATCCTTTTAGCATATGAGATAAATACAAATATCGACAAAATTAATAAGAGAAAGTTAATATAATCAAGATAGCTCACCCAATTCATCGGCACGTTGACGTCCACTAAATGAATGATTTAATTTTTGGTGGGAATATGAATCTTCGATGGACTTGAATGATATCGTTTTCCAAGTAATAAAATTGGTGCTTAATTTATTCTTTTCTTCTTTAAAAGAGATGGTTCATGCTCTTCCACTAGACGTTTAGATAACACTTTAGGAGCTTGATTCGATAACTACTTATTTTTTGTTTGCTCTTTTCAACAACGAGCATGAGCTCTTCTTGCATAAATGGAAAGATCAATCTTAAATAGAGACTCTTCACATAAATACTTGTTATAATGAGTCTCATATTAAAGATCTTTGATACTTTCAATGTTGTGAGACTTGATGTATTTTTTTTCACTTGAGAGGAGGCGAACTTTTTTCCCATTTTTCATGAAGCCTCCAATCATTCTTCATAAAAAAATAATAAAAAAATCTATTAATACAAGGAATATCTTGTGCGAATATTCAATCATTTACTCCTACAAGTTATGTGATTTTGTGCATCAAATCGGCATTTCTTGTCAAAATTTTTGAGTAAATGTTACACCATGCTCCTAAAAAGACAATCAATCTATTTAAAACTATTATAGCTAGATATGAGAATTTAGAAACATATATCTCAAATGTCAATAGGATGACAATCAATTTAGAAGCAAAAGGAAATTAGAGACCACATATATGCTCTCATTGATGAAAAATTCTGATGGAAGGGAATGAGCTTGATCATAAGCAAAAAAAATTTATGAGTCCTTGATGCTTTATGGTGTTTCTATGGTCCATCATCACATCTGATTTGGTGAATCCTTTAATAAGAGGGCATATGATGAAGGATGTTCTCATGAGTGATATTAAGAATTCTCTTGATTTTATTACAAGCTCAATGTCACATAGCCTAGAAGTAGGATATAAACTGTCATCCAAGATAGTTTCCAACTCTATCAGAGGAGGCTGAAGCCTGAATGGGGATTTGAGCATCTTTTTTAGAGCAATGGAGAGGTTAAGAGTTGTAAAGATGATGAAAGGAGAAGGCATGACATTTTTTTCGCCCATAGGTGGTATTTATATATAAAAAAAGTCTTGAGAGCTACACAATATATTATAAATTCTAAATATTTTTTGGACATTTTGTAAATTTTAAATGTCATAAAATAACTTTAAATATTTTTATTTTATTTAAAAATATTAGTTACTCATCCAATCACGTGTGCGTTACTACAATGAGGCTACCAACCAATTTACATGCGTACATCTTTTATGGTTGTGCATGACCCTACAAGCTCGTTGTATGTGCAATGCACTTGAGCTCACCTATCTATCTGCTAAGCGAACCTATGCATGATTGTGCATATAAGTAATACATGGCTATGCATACATATGCCATGTATTGTGCATGTGCACAAGTATGCCTATTTGGATTGAGGTAAGTAGGTATCTATGAAGCCTATGACCATCGTGTTGCATGTCGTTGTAATTTTGATAACCCTCAGAACATTGTTTTAGCCTTTGAACCATTTTTTGATGCTCTAGATTTTATTGTTCTATTTTTAGGACCAAAAGATTTACTATTTTTTTCTAAAAAAAAAAATTCAAAATTTGCACCAATCAAAAAGTTAACATTATTAGTGTGAACGAATAAATTAGTTCATGGCCCTAAATTAAAACCCACGTTGATATTTTAGAGTGGTCATGTCTTATAAAATTATAATTTGTGCCATAGAATTTATAAAAATTATGTCTATTTTCAAAATAAATAAGTTTTGGTGTTAGAAAAAGGGCAAATGATATGTCAAAAATACATCCAATAAAACATAAATCTTGATGCAATTCTCATATTAAAAATTTAAAGTAAAGACAAGATGGGTGATACATCTATCGATTTTAATAAATCTATATTCATATTAAACATTTTAATGAGATGATTCTATCGATGCTAAAAGTGCTTTGATCTAGTCAAGTGAACTCAAATTAAACCTTGAAGTGTTGAAGCATTAATTGAAGGTCAAATAATATCTCGAATTTATTATGGTTATAATTGAACATCTCAATGAGAGAGTCCAATAAGTCAAGACCACACATTTGAGATTATTAAGGCACATAAATGCTAAAATAATAATTTATTATTGAGAATATCAATGTAAACCATCCAACGAAGAGTTTTAAGATTTTAGCAAAATTTATTAAAATGTCTTTCATAAATTTTATAAATTATCTCATTCTCATGAGTTAAAGCAAGATCTACATTCGAGAATCATCAAACATCACCATAATGGTCATTCTTCCTCAGTTTATAGCAACCACAACTATTTTTTGCGATTTATTATTTCTACCTTTACTTTCTAACATTTTACAACACACAATCTTGTAATAATATATTCTTTAATTATAAAGAATGGTGAAATTTTGTAATTTCATCTATATAGTAAATTATTTTAACTAGGTCAAGCTTTGTGATTTTTTTTTTTGAATTTTAAACTTGATACATCCCGAGAAAATTAATATGATCAAAACGAATCTCAAGGCATTTTGAAATGCTTGATCTAATCACCGATTTAAACTCAGTCAAGCGGCGTCTCGATGAGCGAACATAGCAACATCAAGCATAGTGTCAGGCACCGAATCTCAGTCAATCGGGGCATGAAAATGGATCACGATTGCCAAATGGTCACCCACGACATATTTATAGTCGGTCGGCGTCAAGGCATCCAGAATCAAGATCACCCAATTCATCATTAAGGCACCGGATCATCAAAATACACCGTCGAGGGATGCTTGGGCCGTCAGATGGGAGTGGTTGGAGTTTTCCACCAATTTGAGCTCCCAAAATCTATAAATAGAGCCTCATTCTCACGAGAGGGGCCAGAATCGATTGGAAGAGAGCTCGAGAACCTGGTCGACCTTGGCCACGATCTATCACCACCGGTACCACCACCGGTAGAAGATCGAGGAGCTTCGCCCAGGAGATCGCCCCGGAGGACTAGAAAGACCGGTTCTCTTTTCTCCTGAAGATCAAGAGGTTGCTCCCAGAAGATCCGTTCCTGCCGCTTTTTGGGAAACTTCTCCCTTGGGTTGGAGTTGGATATTGTATTTTCCACACTGAATATTGTTTGCCCAGAACACCTTCTTCTCCAACTAACGAGCAAGGACGTATCTTTTGAACACATAGTGAAAGTTCTAGAGGCAAGGCCCAGTGGTTTTCCTTGGTTTCCGTATAACCCCGTGTTCATATCCGTGTGTTGGATAATTTTTGCTGGCGAAGATCTCATCTCTGGAATAAAATTCTCTAACGCATAGCAGTTTGCGCCGTCTGTGGGAACAACAGTTCCCCCATTGCTATATCTCCACTATGGTTGGTAAGCGGGGTTTTGCTCCGCTCCATTCTCGATCAAGGGCAAGTCTCCAACACTTCTCTACATAACGGACTTGTCCCGGTGAGGTGTCAGCCCCTCTTTGGAAGATCGCGTTCAAAGGATGGAGGATTCCCGAGCGAAATTCTTTGACTCTGCGAGAGGGCCGGCAAAAGCGTTCCAACGCGCAAGAGAGCAGGTTCCTCGACCGGCATAATCAGTTTTCTTCACGAGAATGATTAGGAATGCGGATCAACAAGTAGAGAACCCTTGGCACCACATCCGGATCTTTGAACTTACGGATCGCCAGTTCTACTCACCCACGAATGGCTCGACCTGCTCGGTGAAACTCCGTCACCTTATCTGCGATGAACTTACGACGGCAGTGCGGGAAGAGTTCCGGCAAACAATCGAATGATCCATTCTCCGCCTCTTCCAAAACTTCGTCCCTTCGGCGAGATCATCTCGCAATACCCGTTAGATTCAAGCTTCGGCATGGACTACGATGGCACAACCGTCCGTCGAGCATATCGATCACTTTCGAGCGATCATGCATTATTCTGCAAATGACTCTGTCTTGTGTCGGTATTCCGGCGACTCTCAAGGATTTCGTGCGGTTTATTCACTATTGGTCCGTCCGATCATTTGGAGAGCTTCTGATTTTTTGTAGAGCAGTTCTGGCGAACAAGAGAATCATCGAGATTCATCACATCTCAGAATCCGAGCGATGGAGAGTCCCTAATACTTCCGAGGTTCTCCTCACGGCGACAGATACCGAGTAGATCCGAGAACTTTTGAGGCGTGCTTCTGAGGACTCGGCGGATACTTATTCATCATTAATGCGGAGGCAGTCCATTCTATGCTAACGGTCCACGAATAGAGGCACAAATCTCCACGAAGCTATCGGTGCTCATACAGTTTGAACCACGGCCAAGCGGAAGAAGGTTCCCAAAGATGATGTTCAAACATCTCGAGAAAAAAGAGAAGCGACAACCTCCCCAAAACCTCCTCTGGCGACCTCGGATGACTCGACCAGAGGAAATATGACTCTCAACCGTCATGCGAACATCAATATTCAGGAAGAGGATGGCGTCAGTGGCGACCTTTAAAGCACAGTGGAAATCAAGAGAATTGCCACTTTCACTGCGGTAGAGACACCGAAGAGTGCCACCTGGGGAGGAGATTGAAAGACTAATCGTCGAGGGTATCTAGGCGTTTTATACAAAACCAACCTCGTCAAAAATCTTTGGGCAACTCGAAAACCGTGGAGAATAAACAATTGCGGGAGGGGTATTCAAATATTCATTCGCCAGAGCGGGCGAAGAAGTCTCGGGTTGACCATTCTATCACCTTTGATGATTTAGATCTAGAGCCGCATCCCACATCAAGATCCCCTTGTCATCGGTCAGCGGTGATCCGTGCTTCAATATTAAAGGATATTGATCGACAATGGGAGTTCGGTTGATGTTCTTTTTACTCCACTTTCCTCGGCATGGGTATAGAAGAGAAGCTTCAACCGGCGGTCCTTGTATGGATTTGATAATCGGTATTAGTGGAAGGGACAATCTTTCCGTAACTCTTGGGAATTTCCCGACGCAACCCACTTGATACAATTTATTATAGTCAAGTCGAGTCGCTGATACAATGCAATATTTGGGAGACCTCTCCGATCTATATTGGCCGATCACATCGTACCTCACCTCGATGAAATTCCGACACCACGGCATGGTAAGTGGGAATCAACAGATAACACTGGCGTCTATATCAAGCAAGCGACCATTTACGGTAACCCTCAACATCGAGAACTTCACTACGAGATGAGGATGCCTCACGAAAGGGCTTCTCAGTTGAAGATGTAATTTGTCCTATCTCAAGTTGATCCATCACGAAGGTGAAGGTGGGATCGTTCTTTGTCTGATCATCGAGAATCGTAGATTTTCTGCGTAAAATCAAGATATCTTTGCACGGGCGCATCGATATTACGGGCATTGACGGAAGTCATTACGCACTCCCTCAAAGTTGACTCGACTACAAGCCGGTGATACGAAGAAAAGAACCTTCGCTTACGAGCGATTGCGCAGAAATCACCAAACTTACGGAAGTCAAATTCATTCGAGAAGTCTACTACCCCACCGGTTGGCTAACGTAGTGTTAGTCGAAGGCCAACGGTTCTAGAATGTGCATGTACTGGCGGCCTTGTCGTGCATGCCCAAAAGATAGCTTCCCCTTCCGATTGTCGACCAACTAGTTGATGCGACATCGGACATCGATCGAGCTTCATGGATGCCTATTCCTACAATCAAATCGGGATGAACAAAATAGATGAGGAAGCAACATCCTTCCAAGCAGATAAGGACTATCTTTGCTTGTCGGTCATGCCATTCGGACTAAAAATCTTTGGAGCAACATATCAGCGCCTTATGAATAAGATCTTCAAGGATCTTATAGGGCACATATGGAGGTGTATGTTGATGATATCTTTGGTGAAGAGCTTGGAAATATCACATATTTACGATCTGCGTGCTTTGACATTCTTGACACTACAAGATGCGGCTCAAGCAAGTGCATTTTGGAGTTTCCTCAGGAAATTCCTAGGCTTCATGGTCACTCGGCGGGATAGAGGCCAACCAGAAGATAAAAGCACTCAAGGACATGTCACCTCAAGAACGATCAAGGAAGTCCAACGTTTGGAAGGATTGCGCTTTATCACGATTCTTGGCCTTCGGAGATAAGTATCTACCATTCTTCAAAATCTTAAGGGGTGCAGGAAATGGATTCCGGTGGGAGACGAATGTCGCTTGTTTTGAGTCTATTTAGCTTCCCCCCCTCTATTATCAAAGCCTATCCAAGGAGAGAAGCTGTACATCTATCTTCTTTGTTTCTTCATGCGTAAGCTTCCGTCACGTCGAGGAGAATTCATTACAGCGACCCATTTATTATGTCGGCAAAATTCTTTCGATCGAAGGGCGCTATCCTAGCGGATAAGGCGGCGTTGGCCTAGTGCATTACGCACGAAAATTGCGGCCGTACTTTCGGCCCACACCATCAACGCGTCTCACTCATCTTCCATTAAGAACTATTACGCAAAAGCGATGTATCGGAAGGTTGATGAAGTGGTCGGTCGAGCTTGGAGAGTTTGACATCCATTTTCTTCCGCGTCGATATAAAGTCACAAGTGCTCGTGACCGTTGTAGAATGTACCATCCCATCACCACCACGAGCGGATCATTCATCACTCCATGACAAATCAATGGACATTGTATGTTGATGGAGCTTCAGTACCAGGTGCGGGAGGCGAGAATTTTGCTTATCTCCCAGTAAAATAACTTTTGAGTGCAGACTTGACTAAAGTTCCGACCACCAATAATGTCGAGTCGAGGCCCTCATTAGCGGGGACTAAGCTCGCCATTGGGAGGTCCAAAACTTAGCCATCTACACGGACTCACGACTTGTGGCCTCACAGTTGAAGGAGACTTGATGCAGTCATCCGCGACTTGCTCGGTCGTCTTTTGGCAAAGTCACTTCTTGCCGAGAATCGAGACCCATCGATAACTCATATTCTAAGGGAGCGAGAACGCGGCGGATGCCTCTCCAAGTTAGCCACAACAACGGCGGAGATCTTTTCAAGAGAAAATACATAGAGGACATCCACTTTCCCGGCCTTGGGTGATACTGATCTGGAGGACCCAAAAGAATCTTCATGGATTGACCCGATCATGTCCTTTCTTCAAAGCCTTGCCAGAGACCCCACCGATGCTATCGTCTCAGGCGTAGAGCGAACTTCACCATAATCGGTGACTTCTGGCCCTTAGCGGGCCTATTTAAAGTGTCTACCACCTTGAGGCTATGCAATGCGAGAGGTTCATTTGTGGTGAACATTTGGGAGGAAAAGCCCTGCCCTCAAAATCATGAGGCAAGGTTTTCTTGGCCTGATGAAGAAGGATGCATTGGAGTTTGTAAAGAAGTGTAACAAGTGTCGTTACATTCCAATCTCACTCATACCATCTGTAGAACTCACCACAATCAGGCAGTGGCCCTTTGCTCAATGGGGATCGATATAATGGGACCCTTTCCCATTGCCAGCAGCGAAAATTCATAATCTTGGCCGTTGATTACTTCAAGTGGGTGGAAGGCGAACGGCCAAAATCACCGAAACAAATGCCAAGCAATTTGTGCGGAAAAATATTATTTGTCGTTTTGACATTCCGCAAAATCATCACCGATAATGGGGCCGGTTCACGGAAAGACATTCACATCTTTACGCGGTGCATATCGGTTAATCCACATTGTATCCCATCCACAGGCAAATGGGGCCGAAGTCACCAATAGGACAATACTAAAGGGCTAAAGACACGGCGAACCACGGAGGCGTAGAACTATCCAATGTTCTTTGGCTTACCGCTTACATCAAGGACCCTCGGAGAAAGCGCCGTACAATCGTGTTTGGGCGGTATTCGGTCGACATCGGGGTCCCGAGCCTAGAACCCATAACTTTAATGCGGCAACAGCGACGATAAGCGATTCCATGGATCTCTGCGAGACGCGACATGTCGGCCTCAGAATGGCTTCTATCGACAAAGGATTGCTCGAGGTTTCAACAGAAGGGTAAAGCCCGACCAATATCTGTTGGGGACCTCGTCCTCGAAGTCTCGACTTCGGCGGAAAAGGCCAACGAACAAACTCTCACCGGTTTGGGAAGGCGTATGTGGTGGTGTCTAAAATCAAGCGCGCGTTCAAGCTTAAGGATAGTATGGGGAAGACTCTCCCATTGCACGGAATGCTACAAACCTCGTACTACCGGTGATCGACTTTTTTATTCTAATCAATGAAAACATTATCATCGTGTATGTTTGTATTGCAATTGTTGTTATCGAATTAAACATTTATCGATACTCGTTTGTCATACTTATTGTCCAACCTTGGCATCAAGTTGTTTGGATTTATGTTTTATCTATGTTAAAGTTCTCATACTTATTGTGACTTTTTCTTGCTTATGCTTGCATTTTAAAACACGACTCAAGAGATACTGTATTGTTGTATCACCAGTAAGATCGATCCCAGAATTGATCGATCTTCTATCTGAGTTAACATCATTCAGTAGCGCTCGATAAACAACCTTGGATAAGTTGGCAATCCTCATAGGCGCACAACTTTCTCCATAACAGGTTAACATCATCGAGTAAGCCTCGATACACAACCGGGATAGGTCAAAATCCTCGCAGATTCAATTGAGATCTTCTATCTGAGTTAACATCGTCATAGCTCGATAAACAACCTTGGATAAGTTGGCAATCCTCATATACGCAACTTTCTCCATTTAACATCATCGAGTAAACGCTCCGATACACAACCTAGGATAGATCGAGAGGTCCGGACTTCCCGACCTCTTCCATCTGAGGTAACGTCGCCGGGTAACACCACGACAAACAACCTCGGATAGGTCAAAATCCTCAGATTCAATTGAGATCTTCCTATCTGAGGTTAACATCATCGAGTAACGCTCTGATAAACAACCTTGGATAAGTTGGCAATCCTCATAGGCACTACAACTTTCTCCATAACGGTTAACATCATCGAGTAAGCTCAGATACCTAGGATAGATCGAGAGGTTACGAGAACCTCATAAATATATTCGTGCAAGTTTGTCATCAAACGCTCGGTAATGATCTTAGAATAGATCGAATTACCCTAAAGGGATTCGATGATCTCTTCTGCGAATCTTTATCATCAGTGCGGCTTTGACACACAACTCGAAATATTCACAAATAATTTTTGTGGATTATTAATACTTCGCCAACATACAAGTACAATCACGAAATAATATACAACACTGAGCAGCTGCAACATAAAGGAACTACAACTACACAGTCTTGATGGTCTCATCAGTAGATGATGAAGAACTATCTGAGTCATCCTCGTCGTCGCTAGAAGGGTCGGGGGAAGCTAGGCTAGGAGAAAGGACCTCAACACCGACTCCCCAACTGCGATCGTAGCGTGTCCCCTTGAAACCTCGGATGAAGCCTTCATCAACACCTTTGCGCTCAAAGCCTTCACCTTCACATCATACCGTGGTCTCGGCCTCACGAGGTGATCTGTGATACTCTTGAAGGCTGTCGAGTTCTTGAAGTCCTCCCGCACGTGATCCCCGCAGAGATAAAGGCGACCTCTTTCTCGAAAGCGGCGTAACTCTCGGTTCTTTGCCTCAGACACGAAACCTTCTCGAGAAAAGATCTTGAGATCCTTTGGGAACAACCAACCTGTTCCTCCTAATTCATCCAGTCAGCTCGACTTCGGCGAAAAGAAGAGAGTCGGCGACTTCGGTCTGCACTCATCAAGTTGATTCTCCAACGGACATCTCTTTTACTTTCTCCACATCGCTTCTTATATTCACCATGGAGAAACTTGACCTTCACGAACTCGAATTCGGTCATTGACCTGATGTTCATTTTGAAGTCAAGTTCTTGCTTCTATCTGAAATAAGAAAAATTACGTTAAACACGGAAATGGAAATAAAAGATGATGAGCATAAGAAGGATTATTCGGTTCTTGACGGCGACTTGAGAATGATTCAACCGTCCTCGAATGAAGATCCTTGGGGGACTACTCGAAGGGCAGACTCTTTTGGTGTCGATATCACCATCACCTCTTAGCTCCTTTTCCTCTTCTATTGGAGGCGGGTCCTTCTGGGAAGAAGCGAGGGCAGCTTGGGAGATGTGGAAACCTCTTTGTTGGGCTTTCTCAACGCAATTGCATAAGACCGCACGGGATGAATAGAAAGCCCCGCCTCGAACAAAGATTCCTCCACAAATCTGTCGATATATCGAATCTCAAATCTGGAATTTCATCAGGATATCTTCATCACCAACTCAGGGGAATGGGTAAATCTCGCCTTTCCCCATTTCTCGTGAAGACCCCGCCATTCTTCTTCACAAAAAAGAATTGCTGCCACTTTGGGAGAATCCTTCGTCCGAGGTCAAGTAGAATGACCGCAGTGATAATGACCATGTGCATCACAGTAAACTTGCACATCCGCGGCGAGGTAATCAGAGTCGTCGCCACGCTGAAAAGACTATAAGTCCCATCACGATCCATTGCCCGCCAAAATTGGGAAATGCAAACCTCGATGTCGACAAAATGGCGATCATCATCTCGGGATGGGGAAACCGCAATCCCGCCCCAAACTCATCTCGTAAGTGGTGAAATACCGGCGAGATTGGGCTCTATCGACTTCTGACACTTAAGAACCAAATCATTCGAAAATAATATTTTTCCGCACGATCAATGTGTCTCCGTGATCAACGACTCCCACAATCTTGCCCCCCATTTTTAGAAGGTTCCCTGTCCGCCTCCGATTCTGACGTGTCTCTTTCAAAAGATTCTCACCCATCTACAAACACCCAACTGCACCTCAGATGAAAATTATTCCAAGAAGAGTTCAAACTCCCACCGGGGAGGGCTATGCACTCTGGTGGAGAGGGTGGTGAGGTTGATCCAAGAAGAGTGCCCAAACTCCCATGTGGGGAGTATGCACTCCTTGGTGGAGATGAGGAGGAAGAGGTTGATCCAAGAAGAGTGCCCAAACTCCCACCGGGGAGGGCTATGCACTAGCTGGGAGATGAGGGTGAGGTTAATCCAAGAAGAGTGCCCAAACTCCCACCGTGGGGAGGGCTATGCACTCTTGGTGGAGATGAGGAGAAGAGGTTGATCCAAGAAGAGTGCCCAAACTCCCACCGGGGAGGGCTATGCACTCAGCTGGTGAGGGTGGATCCAAAAAGAGTGCCCAAACTCCCACTGGGAGGGCTATGCACTCTAAGAGGAGAAGAGGAGATGAGAAAGGTGTGCCTTCTCCCTTAGCCCTGGGGTTTTATAGACCCCTTCAGGGAAAAGAAAAAACCGCCAAACCGCTCAAACCATTATCATTAGGCTGCCGCCACATACTACAGCATATGCAAGGCTCTCGGGGTCGCGAATCGCTGATCCACGGTCGCTGCCTCCCGAATCACGGCCATCATGACCGCGCTGCTGGCAGAACTGCCCGCCTCTGACCGCTGCACCTTCAGCAGACTGCTCAACCGACCCCGCCTCCCCGCCATTCCGATGACCCGCCGGCTCAAGGCCCGAATCGCTTCAGGTGTCTGCCTATTATGGTTATAATTGAAACGAGCATCTCAATGAGAGGAGTCCAATAAGTCAAGATCACACAAATTTGAGATTATTAAGGCACTTAAATGCTAAAATAATAATTTATTATTGAGAATATCAACGTAAACCATCCAACGAAGAGTTTTAAGATTTTAGCAAAATTTATTAAAATGTCTTTCATAAATTTTATAAATAGTATCTCATTCTCATCATGAGGGAGTTAAAGCCAAGATCTAAGCTCGAGAGCTTGTAGCCATCCACCATCAAGAGCCATCATCAACCACCACCGATAGTCATTGCAGACCAACACTAATAGTTATTATAGCCCAACCACAACTATGCGGTTATTGCAGATTTATTATTTCTACACTGTTGCCTAACATTTTTACAACACACAATCTTGTAATAATATATTCTTTAATTATAAAGAATGGTGAAATTTTGTAATTTCATCTATATAGTAAATTATTTTAACTAGGTCAAGCTTTGTGATTTTTCCATTTTTGAATTTTAAAATTAAAAATTTTGG
Source organism: Cymbidium sinense (assembly GCA_021442155.1). NCBI lineage: Eukaryota > Viridiplantae > Streptophyta > Magnoliopsida > Asparagales > Orchidaceae > Cymbidium > Cymbidium sinense. Next base: position 52,724,079 of record CM038225.1, on the reverse strand, counting down.
TGTTTCATATTTTCTTCTCTATTATTTATGTATGTGTGCTAGATCTTCATGTAAAGCTAAGACATAAAAATTTTATTTTATTATTATGAATTTTCTAGCATCCAACAATAAAAAAAAACAAATCAATCAACATTGATTTTATTAATATGGATAAATCATTACAATATCATGATAAAAAAAAACTAAAAAAGAACTAAGTGTCGGATCAAAGATAACGTTTCACTCCCAATTTAATGTTTCAATATAAACTTTTCACCGGCCACGAATGGACCTGACCCTGCCAATTCCAACTATCTCCGACTGGAAAAGCTTGAGCATGGAGGGCATCCAAGGTCCTTTGAAGTTCCTCCATATAGCCCATCAAGTGGACCTCCATGGCCAGATCTACTATCCGCTTCACCCAAGGTGCATTCGTTGAATCCTTGGGTATTCAAGAAGTGGAAAAACACAGATCTTGAGCAAGTTCCCTTAGAGCTGAAGTGAGACATTTAAATACAATGGCCGTTGGGCCTTATTGTATTTAAGTATGTATATATATATATGTCCTGAAAGATCATTAAGTTCATAGCATTATCTCTAAAATTTAAAATTTTATATACGAGCATCTCATATGGTTTCTTTATAAATGTGGATATATTTGAAGAGCGTAATATTACTCTTTTCAAATTTTCACTTTGCCACAAAATAGTTAGAAAGAAACATTCATTTTACCAAAATAAAATATCATGATAATGGCCATGAAGTTGCCACCACACTCTCTGCAACAATTTGAGAAAAAAGATAACAAAAAACTAATTAACAAACGCTCAAGTAGGATTTTCTTTTATTTTTCATATAGATCATATTATTTATATTTCTATTTATTTTGATAAAAATTCAATAAAAGAAATTAACATTTGATATAACGGCAAGTGTCTTTGTTTATACAACCTTCTTCAAGGTACCTGCTACCACATAAAGACTACAAATTAATCGAGCAAATGATTTGCTCGCAATTTTAAGTGGAAGGTTGATAAAGCACTGATCTCCACCTAAAGTCCTGTAAAGACCACCATAAAAAATCCATTAATGGTCTAAAGAGGAAGTAAATGAGATTAAAAAAGCACCAGACATATAAAATTGAGTGCAAGGCACTTTAATCAAGTGAAATGTGAGCAGTTCTTTGTATTATTTTACCTCTCATCATGTTGTTCAAGTGATTCAGTATTGAAATAAGTTATAGAATCCAAAGAGAGATCATTATTAAACTTTGTAATTTGGTTATTTTTCTATCAAGAACCAACAAAACAAGCATTCACTCATGAGAACATAATTGCAATAGTTAATTATTATTCTAAAAAAAAGAGAAAAAAAATCTTAAGACTATCAAGAAGGGAGAAATCAAATTGCAATCTAAAACCCGAAAATAGCAATATATGATTTCATAGAAGGTAAAAAGTGCAAATTTTAGGAGGTCAAAGTGAACTCAAACAAGGTCAACGCAACCCAAGAGAGGACTATGTCAAGTTGTCAACCCTTAGTTGGAGCTCCATGGGAGAAGATATTAGGAAATGTGCAAGATTTTTATATTGTAAGGGAATAGAAGTATCATAGATAAGATAGATAAAATTGACACTAGACTTAGTGAGAGAAGTATGATGGAAATAAGATGATGAAAAAGTGGTCTAGGTAATGGGGGTTCAAGGTAGGAATGCTAGAAGAAGGAACTAGAGAAGAAAGAGAAATAAGGATGTCCAACATAAGAAACTCCATGCAAGAAAGTGATTCAAAAAGAATATTAAAGAAGACATCAAATTTGAAAAGATTTGAAGGACTGATAGTACCAACAGATGCTAAAGTTAAGAAAGTTACTCAAAAGATCTTCGATGTGAAAAGGGAAGTGACAAGCAGATCCCAAGAAAATTAGTGGTTATCATATTTAGCAAATGATCTGGTGTACAAAACTAGCAAAGCCATGACAAGAGATGCCTAGTGCAAGCCAAGGGAATGAATGGGATTTGGCATCAAGCTTATATTGCAAAAGAGTAGGAGAGGCTTTAAAGCTCCCGTGTATGTTAATCGTAACTTATAATTATAAGAGATAGTAGTTCCACCTTTTAGTAAAGATTATGTAAGATTTGCTCTAGCACTAAGGTACTATCACTTATCCTAAAATTTCAAGTTGATAAAAACTTCATACTTAGCTTGTATCGAATTCTCAGCCTATGCACATGTCCAAGGATCCAAATGTGATATAGCTAAATCCCTAATCTTACCACGAGGCAACCTCCTATCATATAATTGAACTCAACCTCACCAAACCTATCACACTACTATTTAGTGACGTGTAACCATATAAATGTTCTCATTAAAACAATAATTCCATAGAATGGATCTGAATTGACTACAAACTTTATTACTTGTTTTAAAACAAAAGTGTTACTAATTATAAATCCTAAAAGCTTAAGATGATAAAAAAGGCATGCACCTTATCTTTATATATTTTGAAGCAATTTAAATATTGATGAACTAGACACACTATAATTTAAGGACCAAGGGACTATTACTCTCTAAACTCTAAGATGATGGGTTAGCATTACATTTTTTTTTATTTAAAGAATATATATATTAGTACAAATTCTTTATTTTATAAATAGATAAAAAATTGTTTCTCATATATTTTTTTTCGCGTTGTCTCATTATTATAAGTAACAAAATATCGCACAACAAATTTTTTTTATCTTTGACGGCATATTATGAACACCACATGCAATTATACTAAATTTTTTCATCTTTGATATCCTCCCAAGGATGATTGAACAAAGAAAACTCTAAGGCCTTAAAGATTCATCCAAATTTCATTATGTAAGCTATCTTTTATTGTTCATATTTTCAAAATTATATTAATACATTCTCCAAATATGACAATTACATCATTCGTAAAGCAAAAGCAAGTGAAATAATTTCAATTTGATCAAATCTCATGACATGTTCTAAAGATAATAAGGTTTAAATTTAATTAATTTTAAAGAAAGCATTTTCAAATTATTATTTGAGAAATTAAACATTTGATAACATTTCACTACACCAAAATGCTTAAATATTCAAATATTTAGCAGCGACATAAAATTTCTAAACGTTATCCACATATGATTATCAAAGCAAGCTGGTTGGTAACACATAATGCTTGAGCTTTAATTCAAGGCTTAAATTAAAAGAAAAATAGAATAGAATTTTAATAAAGAAAAATAATTATAACAAGCTTACTTATATTTTTAAATTAATTATAATAAAATAAAAAATAAGATAAATTTTTTGTTAAGAAGCTTACTCAGAACAGGAACAGGAGAGAACAGCAAGAAGAGAACAAACCAAAGGCCAGCCATTTTCTCCATCTTATATTCCTTGTTTCTGATCTTATAAAAATTCCTCATCTTCTTCGCATTTATAAATATGTAATTTTAAGTTAAACTTATTTTAGCTGTTCTGTTTCAACCATCAAAGCTTTATTTGTAATTGTTCATATTGGTCAGGATATTGCTTCAACAGTTAGTTATTCAGTTACTATGGAAAGAACTAACAATTACAATCTATTTATACAACAACAACAACAACAACAACAACAAGCCTTAATCCCACCATTACAATCTATTTATAGTTGGAAAAAAAATTGCAGTGATGACTAGCTCATAGGCAAATTATCTAATGTTTATGCACTTCAGATGGGCAAGTAATTCAATTGTCTGGATAAATGACTCACAAAGTAAAGCTAATTTTGGGGCAGCGATGCAGTAAAAATATATCGTACTATCATTTGCAAACTACGTTCTAGCCTCATTTTGGAAAAATTGTGATAGAAAAATTATGTTTTTCAATTTGGCATTAGTTAAGTGCAATGACTACCAAACAGTTACAGTATGATTTTTTTTAAATAAAAAAATGTAATTTTCACTTTAACTTTTAGATAGCGATCTTCTTCATCATTATTTTTTCAAACAATTGAAACTATCAAAATACCCTAAGTCATATAAAGTACTTTGATATGTGTGAATGTTAGAATATGCATTGATTTACTCTTAAAATCTTTTCACATGTCAATGTCGCTAAATTTTATAAAATTTGATGCGCTAGTAGATCATCTTAGCCCTAGTGATGTTTGTTGATTATATGTGTGTCAAAAGTCAATCAAATAAATCAAATTGATGGACTGAGATGCAAATTGAGGTCAAAAATGTATCGTCTAAAATGATCAAAGACCTCCGATCGATGACGAACTTTGTCGTCGATTAACGCCGAAATTGATCAAAATATTAATATTAAATCTAACGATCGATTAAGCGTCAATCGATAATGCGTATCGAGTCGAAGCTGCGATGATGGAAAACGGCCATAATTGAAATTTATCACGTTGTTAGCTCAAATGTCAAAACTTATCAAATGAGTTATCCGCATCAATTGATGTTTACGTGAGCGTCGAATGGTTGAAGTGATATACGTTTAGCAAAGTGACTCTGAATAAACTCAAGCGTCCGGTTTATGAACGTCATTACGTCCGAATATTGAAATTACTTAATGACTATTTTGTTTTGCAAAATTTATTAAAATTAGCATATATTTTGAAATAAATCTACTTAATTATTCTCTAATTTCACTCAATCAATACCTTGAAATTTGTAGCCTCCATTTCCATACTTGTTCACGTGAGAGGAAAATAATAATATTATATTAAATAATATTATTTTTTATGATAAAAATTAATCAAACTACTTCCCTCTTTTCTTTTATATCACTTTAGCGGAGCCGCCTAAACCACCCAACTCATTTAATTCCACCACCCTTCCAACTTCCAACCAATGGCAAGCCACCAGCACCCACGCCCCATGCCTTCGATTCAAACAGGTGAATGGATTTTATATTTTAATGATTCAGAAAACTAAAAAGAGGAGGCGGGCTAGTTTTGAAAAAAAAAACTCTCCTCCTCACTCTCTTTTGGTGAAAATATTACATCCGAGTCCTATAAACATGATTCGATCAACTGACATATGTCCAGTTTTTTTTTTTAGCTTTGTAACGAATGACACGGCCGTCGTTTATCTTGGCGACCCTTTCGCTTGTCAAACGGAGAGAAGATCATCGTTGGAATGAGCGGGAATTTAAAAAGAAATATATATAGATTTAGGGTTTAGGGTGTATTTTTTTTTTCGCAACCGAGAGATAGAAAGAGATTTCTCATTTCCTTTTTTATGAAAAGAACCATGAAAATGAGAGCGAAGCCTTGAAATAACGAGGATGTATTAAATAAAAATTCTTGATAATTTTTCTTAACCGTTATATCACATTTTTTTTTTCTGGTTTGTTAGTGTTATTCGAAATTCTTTATTTAGTGTATATTTCTATTTGAGTTCTTTGCAAAAGAAACTTTGCTTATTTTGAGGATTTTTTTATCATCTACTCTCAAGTATCTGGATGATTTTCAATATTTTGCAATTTATTTTGCACGGATGGAGAGAATATGGTTTCATTCTAAAGTAATTTTGTGGTTGTTTGGTTAATATTTATGGGAGATTTCTATCTGTACTCTCTATACTCTCTGTACTCTCTTGAGAGTAGAGCATTTTGGACAATTTTTTCCACATTGTGTGGCATGTTTGGAGGAAATATGTTTATTACAATCCATCACGAATAATTTGGAGGCTATTTGGTGGTTTCTTTAGTGTTATTTTATGTATGTACTCTCTTGAGAACATATTTTGTCATTTTTTCCAGTTTATTGGTCGGTTGTTTGATTATGTTTATAGTGGAAGCAATTTTGTGAGATGTTTGGATGGTTTTGGATTCTCACTCTCTCAGACTCTCCTCAGAGTACGATCATTTGGGTTATTTTTTTCACTTTCTGTGGCCTGTTTGGAGGGAATATATTCATTACAATCTATGAGGAACAATTTGGAGGCTATTTGGTTATTTTTTTAGTGTTATTTTGCATCTGTAGAGTACAAATGATTTTTGGTCATTTTCTAGTTTCTTGATTAGTTGTTGAGATTATTTTCATTACATGCTTTATATTCTCTCTCTGTACTCTGTACTCTCTGTCTTTCTCTCGAGAAGAGTATTTTCATTTTTTGTTTCTTTGTCTTTGGAGGAAATATGTTCATTAGGCTAATTTGGTTGATTTGTTAGTGTTTTGGTATACTCTTTACTCTAATGAGTATATATGATTTTTAGTCATGTTGTCCAGTTTCTTTGGCTTGGTTGTTAAGAGTACATTCTGTTGGAAGCAATTTGGCATCTGTTTGGATGGTTTCTAGGAAATTTTTGCATCTGTACTCTCTGTACATTCCGTTGCAGCACTCTTTAGTAATGAAGTCATTGACGTTTTGAGGCTTCATGTTCATTAGACTCCATGAAATTCAAAGAGACTCAAATGACCTCAATCTTGTCTTGTTGGGACATGAGAAAGCTTTCTTTACGGGTGGGCGCATTCCTTTCAGATAAAGTTTGCAGAATTGTAGGGATGCCAAATAGAGGGAGAAGGTCTTATAAAATAAAGATAATAATGCTATCAGAGGGACTTCCAGTGATGAAGCCCTTAAAGAGCATCTTGAAGGTAAAAAATACAAAGCAAAAGAAGCCTTACAGAAAGCAAAAGAAGCCTTAAAGAGCATCACCCCCGATGAAGTTGCAGTGATAATAGGGATGCCAAAGAGGGGAGGTCTTATGGCATAAAGGGAATGTGCTATCATGAGGTTAGCACTTCCAAGTGAGGAAGCATAAAGAGCATCTTGAAGGTAAAAAATAGCAAAAAAGATGACTTAATGAGCAAGAAGAGCCTCAGACTCTCATTACTCTTCTCAACTCATGGGTAACTTGATATAATGTTTATGTTTTATGATGATTTCTTTACTTGTTTGGAGGCTATTTGATTTTTTAATGTTATTTTACATCAGACTCTATACTCTCTTGAGAGTACAGATAATTTTGTGGATATTTTTTTCAGTTTCTTTGGTCTGGTTGTTCAGATTATGTTTATTACATTACATTGGAAGCAATTTGGAGGGATGCTTGGATGATTTTTGCATCTGTGCTCTCTGTATTTAGCTCATTTTTTCCCCTTTCTTTGGCCTATTTGGAGAAAATATGTTTATTTGTGGAGCTATTTTACATGTCACATTTATGTGGAGCTATCTTGGCGTGAATGGAACGATGAGCAATGCGATGAAGAAGTCGTGATATCTAATGAACCAAATTTGAGGAAACTCCACCACTTGTGAGAAATGTGCATTATCACTGACTACGCCTCATAAGTGTTCAAAGGATCTAGTTATTGGCCAAACTCAAAGAAATTGAAAAAAGATTTTTTATGTGCAAAAGTGGGAAGAAATCGATATAAATAGCAAAATTCGAAAACCGATACAAGGATGGCTTGTCCATGATTAGATTCTCTTTGACTTGGGCGAACCGGATGGTTAAGAAAATATAGAAAGTCATAATCATTCGTTGGCAAAGCTGACCTATATCTCTCATCCTTCAGATGCATTAGCGATGAAAAGGCTTTGTTGAAGATAATGATGGCAATTAGAGCAAGATGCAATTAATCTAAGTGAGGAGGTTGGCGGTGTAGAGAATATTGAATTCACAAAAAGAGATGCTTTCAATTTTATTCAGAAAGAGAAAAGATCGAGGATTGAGAATGGTGATAATAATGCATTAATACAAATTGAAGGAAAGCGGCAATGACGGATGTTTGCATGGGATGTACAAGTTGATGAGTCGATTTAAGTAAGTTTTTTTGGAGCAATGACATGTCTAGGATAGATGATGTTTTGGTGATGTGATAATTTTGATACAAGTTATCATCAATAAATATAATCTTGTTTGTGCCCTCTTGTTGGAGTGAATCATCACTAGCAAAATGTGTTATTTGGAGTAGCCTTTTTTATCGAAGAGACATTGAGTCATTCTCATGGCTATTGATATTTTGATTGATGAGTGAGACATCCTATAATATTCGATCAAGATCGCTATATGAGCTATCAAAATTGTATTCGCATACTCATCATAATGATGGCATATTTAGCACCTTCCAAGGTTCCGCTTTAATAGTAATAAGAGGGTACAAGGGATATTTTATGCATGCATGAGCAAATGTGACTCAGAGGAAGAGTTTGAAGAAGCATGGTCTGCCATGCTAGAAGAAGGCAATTTGCATGATCATCCATGGTTGTCTGAGCTTTATAAAATTAGATCCAAGTGGTCCACTGCATTCAATAAGACTCATTCTACATGGGCATCTTGTCAATGTAATGTAGTGAGTCAATGAACAACGTATGTCAAGAAATCTCTAAACCAATAAGTTTGTTCACAGATTGTTTCTTGGGGTTGGAGAAGGTTATGGAGACATGGCACTGGAATGAACATGATGAAGACTTCAAGTGTATATCGATTGTTCTATTGTTAAGACCAATTCTAAAATAAAACGCTATGTTTTATACATTAAAAGTCAGATACTATATTTGAGGAAGAATTTTTGCATGGAGAGTGTCGATGGCGTAATGGAGTATTTGGTGAGAAACTTAGAGAATAAAGATCATCCAAAACATGGGTCCATTTCGATGGGACTACCTAGATGTAACTTGTACTAGTAAGAAATTTGAAATGATGGGATTACTTTGTGCCCATTGTATCAAAGTTCTTAGTCAGGAAGATGTAGTGCGCATTTTGGATAAGTATATGCTCATGCAATGGTCTACCAGAGCAAAGAGGGATATTTACATCGATAGTGCATATAGAAAATTAAGAGATGTCGAAGGCACAGATGGAAATGCTACTGCATTATTTTCTAAACGTTAGTCGATATGCATATCAAATAAGTGTCGAGGCAGGTAATAATAATGAGGACTATATGCTTCAATCCTTAAAAAAAAACGATGATGTCGACTCTATACTAAGTGAGAATTCTCTTCCGGTTAATGAGCTAAGAAGAAGAAGTCACTAGACAAGGAAAAGACATCTTGAAGGATCCAATTAAGCAACATCCAAAGGGTGTTTCCAATGCAAGGCTTAAGGGATATTGGGAGAGATCCAAGAAAGCCAAGAGTAATTCTCTATTTGCCTCTTAATTTGTAGTATTTAAAATATTTTTGCTAATCTTCAAACTAACATATTTTTGTTGTTACAGAAACCAAAGTTCAAAATGATAGTGTCGTAGAACATGTTTCGTCACCCCTTGCAACACCTTTCTGTTATGCCGAGTGTTTTTTATGCGCATAATAGCACATCGATATTGTTAAAATCATTAACTAATGATGTTCTACCTAGAATTCAACTTGAGCTCAACAATCAGTCAGTCAGCTGAAGGGTACACTAAGTTGATGATGGATATTATTACAGGAAAATATTTCAATGCATTATATCATTTAGTTATGTGTTCTTCGACTGTGCAATCATTTCTGCAAAACTTTAGAGTCTCCAAGATGACTTTCTTTTACTTAACAGCACACTCACTCTGATTGGTTAGGAAGACGCCAGTTCTTGAATTAGGATGACATTCTCATGCTCCAGACTGTGCAATCATTTCTTTGTCAGGATGACTTTCTTCTTTTGAGCAGCTTTATTCTGAAACGTACTATTATTATAAAAATAAAGCTGTCTCTAGAGAGTGAGTATAGAGTACATAACTTTGTAATCCTTAGACTGTGACAACTAAATCTCTCATATTTTACCAAATTATAGTATTTGATTGATGAGTCTACCTTGCTAGAATGAGTGATTTCCATTGGAGGCATTACATAGTTTGATATATGTACAATATAAAGTACTCATTTTATGAAAAGAAAAAAATTTGTGATGACGATTATATTAGTCGACGATATTAGTTTAGTAATTATTTATAAATTTATCAATGATATTAATTTAATTCGATGATACTTTACTATTACATTATTTGAAAAAATTCATCATCTTCAAATATATAATTTGCTCCACACTGCCTTCAAAATTTATATTTGTGAATAAGACATTGGTAAGTCGCATCATCGATAATATATTTGTCTATTTTATGCACATGTTTCAGTAGAAAGTAGGTTTTAAGAAGCATGATTTTGACTGGTAGAAAGTAATCGTACCCACTTGTATTACGTTCACATGCTAAGTAGTTCATATTGCTTCTCCTGCATACTTTCATTGAGGTATTAAATGTGGCGAGTATAATGTAAATTTTAGATAATGTAAATTTTAGCTTCACCTTTTGGTTGATCTAAATTTAAAATATGATATAAATTAGAGAGAGTGAGAGAGTATAGAGGCAACGCATGCACGCCTAAAACTCATAAAAAGGCAATAGGAGCATCCAACTTGGGTTATAGTGAACAATTCCTCTTCATCCGAAGCAAAGTGGAAATGGGAAAAAAGATTGAAAAAATAGAGAGTGCAGAGTATGAGAGTATAGAGAGCACATATAGCATAAACAACACAGAGTATGAAACACATCTCGGTGAAAACAGCATTCGTGATGTTCTCTGCTAATCATAATTTAACCAAAATTGCCAAGGAAAATTGAAGAAAAATAGATGAAATACTATGTACTGTCCAGGAGAGTACACAAAGCAGATGAAACACATCCCAAAAATTCATCAAATTCTCTGTTCTCTCTAATAATAAAAGATCCAAACTAATAATATTGAAAAAAAATGAAATACCCTGATTATTTCTACTTATCAAACTTTAAATGTCCAATTCTTAGCTTGAGTTTTTCATTCCCAAACAAAAGATAGCATAAGCGAACTTAAACTAAAGCAATTCATCTTCTTAGGCCAATCTTGGTCATCCATAAGTGGGATTTCCTAATTGCTGCCTCCATGTACTTGCAAACAAACATCCCGCAGTCAACACTGTTATCTTGGACTGACAGCCCACTCACCATTTCGATTGGCCATTTTGTGGGATCTCTCACAAAAGATTGGTCAGCATCTTCAACAAGTAATTTGATCTGAATAGCAAGAAGTGTAGTTAATAAGGGGGGTAAAAAAACCAGTTTACAGAAACCAAATTGAAAATAACTCTTACAATCTCTGGAAGAATGGCCTTATGGGTTGGTTTTGTAATGAGTCATAAAATACCGGCCCCAAGCTTAATAGAGTGTCCAGTCGATTATCTATAATTGAAAAAGTCTTCTGACACTCTCTGATGACATCTTTGGATAAACATTTTGATTTCCTTGTGTAGGCCATATTTTGCATAGCTCTATAAGAAAAGAAGAGAACGTTTATAAATTATAGTTTTCATCTATACAAATAATGATTGAATTATAATACCCTGCATATTTGTGGGGTAACTTACCCAGTGCAAGCATGAGATGTACAAATAGGACATACTGACCCGGAGAGCGAGTACTCCTGGCCAATAAGAAGGCATCATCATGTGCATATGAGAGATATTGATTCAACTCATCGATCGCCTTGTGCAATAATGATATTCCCTAAATCGTATCACCCCAAGTGATAAATATTTTAAAGTGAGCTTAATTAAATGAACAGGTTATTTTATGTATGAAGGAGCTGATTGAAGATTGGCTTACTTGTCCTCGAATCGGGAGCATTACATGTCAATAAGATAGAGCATCGGCTTAGGTAGAATAGCTCTGGATGAGAACTCAATAAAATGATGTGCCTCTGCTGGCTGCAATGAAATTATTGGTGACGAAAGTTAGTGATGAAGAGCTAGATTCACTATGAATTAAAGATCGATCTCGAGATGGTTCATACCTACGATGCTCCTCCACCACGATAGCAATGGGTCATCAACCTTTATTGGCTCATCTTTGCAACCTATAAAAAAAATTTAGTGAAATCTATTTTATTATCTCAAATTTAAAAGAAAGTAACTTAATACATATCGGCTCTCATCTTGAGTGGAGGCCACCACATCACTTATTCTTGCTCGTGACTTCCTGAACCTCCTTGATAGCAGTAACCCGCAAATCAATCCCATTCATTCTCTCTGTCATTGTTGCTTGAAAAGAAGATATTATATCTTTCAAGTCCCTAAAACCTGCAAGTATCCTCTCCACCGCAAAGCCTTCTGTGGGGGTAGTAGTAGAGGGCAGGCTAGATACACTGGATGGGAGAGAATATCGAGGAGAGACATATGGAGATTCAATGGGGGCTGAACTCAGTGGACTTAGAATGGGACTATTGGTGTATTGCATTGCATGTTGGGGGAAAATGATTCAAGGAGCCGTCTCCTCTTCTGTCTCCGAATGAAAGGCGCACTGTGTTAAACCGATAAAAAAATGTGATGGCTACAACATAAATAAATACATAATTATAAGAACTAAGTGATATTATTATATGTCACCTGGTGTCCTCCTAAACCAGTGAAGGCTTCATCCTGAAACTTTATTTTCATCGGCATCATGGCTTTGCAAATGGAGATGGCGGATCATGATGCTTATGTGGTCGTGACCCATCTACAATTAATATTTATGTAAGTTAACTTCAATCAAATAATACATAACCAAGATATAAAATATACCATAAGAAGAGTGACAAATCCACTCATGTACTGGGTGTCCTCGTATAAATCTTTGATGTAATACCATCAAATTGGAAACAAGGCCGGATGGCCTTCCTTGTATTCAGAATTTATCTATGTCATCTAGAAATCAATTCGATGCCACCCTATAGTTGTGATATACAAAAAAAAGCGAAAATGTATGTACAATGTACAAAGCGTATACGTGAAATGAGCTATCCGCATGCTCAAGCATAATCTTATAGTCCATGAACAACTGCGACGGATTTCTTAAGACCTTCTCCTCTATTTGGCATCCCTACAATTTTGCAACTTCATGGGGTGAAAGGAATGCGCCCAGAAAGAAAGCTTGCTTCTCTATCTCTCAGCAAGACAGGATTGAGGTAATGGATATTGAGACTTGCTGAATTCTGTGGAGTCTAATGAATTGATGCAAATGAAGCCTCTTTAAAATGTCAATGACATCATCGTCGTGCTGCAATATTAACAACGTTAACGATGGTAGGCACTGCATCAAAGTTATCCTTTTCCCAGACATTGTAAACTTCAAAATGAAAAGTCAGTTAATGAAAGTAATCTGAACAACCAGGCCAAAGAAACTGAAAAAATGTTCACAAAATTATATGTACTCTCAAGAGAGTACAGAGTACAGATGCAAAATAATACTAAAAAACCAACCAAACAGCCTCCAAATTATTCCTGATGGATTGCAATGAACATATTTTCTCCAAATAGGCCAAAGAAATAGAAAAAAATGACCAAAATGCTATGTACTCTGAGAGAACGAGAAATCTGTAAAATCATCCAAAGAAACACCAAATTGCTTTCATTGGAATGTAATGAACATAATCTGAACAACAAGGCCAAAGAAACTAGAAAAAAGTCCACAAAATCATTTGTACTCTCAAGAGAGTACAGAGAGTACAGATGCAAAATAACACAAAAAAATAACCAAACAACCTTCAAATTGTTCCTAATAGATTGCAATGAATATATTTCCTCCAAACAGGCCAAAGAAATAGAAAAAATGACCAGAATGCTCTATATAGAGAGTACAGATGCAGAAATCTCCCAGAAACTATCCAAACATCCACCAAATTACTTCCACTAGAATGTAATGAACATATTCTGAACAACCAGGCCAAAGAAACTGGAAAAAAATATCCACAAAATCATCTGTACTCTCAAGAGAGTATAGAGAGTCTGAAAAAATCCCCCAGAAACCATCCAAACATCCCTCCAAATTGCTTCCAATATAATATAATGAACATAATCTGAACAACCAGGCCAAAAAAACTGGAAAAAATGTCCATAAAATCATCGTACTCTCAAGAGAATGCAATGAGATCAAAATAACACTAAAAAACTAACCAACACCTCCAAATTGTTCCTCATGGATTACAATGAACATATTCTCTCCAAACAAGCCAAAAAAGAAAGAAATGACAAATGCTCTACTCTCATGAGAGTATGAGAGTATGATCAAAATCTCCCAAAGCCATCCAAACAACCAAAATTGCTTCCAGAATGTAATGAACATAATCTGTGCCAAAGAAATTGGAAAAAATATCCACAAATCATCTATACTCTCAAGAGAGTACGATGCAAAATTCCCGAAACCATCCAAACATCCCTCAAATTACTTCCAATGTAATATAATGAACATAATCAATAAGAGGCCAAAGAAACTAGAAAAAATGTTCACAAAATTATGTACTCTCAAGAGTACAGGATGCAAAATAACACTAAAATTAACCAAACACCTCCAAATTATTTCCGATGGATTCTGATAAACATATTTCCTCCAGCCAAAGCGAAAAGAAATGACCAAATGCTCTGTACTCTCATGAGAGTCTGAGAGTCCAGATGCAATCGCCACAAAATTTTAATTCCATCTGAACATACTATCATCCCTAATCAAGCCAAAATTCATCTTGAAATATGACCAAACATCCTACCATGTGATATACTAAATATTTCACAAATCATTCAAAATTTGAAAATAACGGCATATGTACCATCTTGACGGATAGAGTACACATGCAAAACATCTCCAAAAACTACTAAAATACATTACGTTCATTTAAAGAACTCAAATGTTCTAAAATGTTCACATACTAGACAGTGAGAAGAATAGAGAAAACCCTAAATTCATTAAAGTTCAGAAACACAGGTGTAAATACCTCATGCTCACTAATACCTCAATGGAAGTTATTCACAAGATTTGCTAAACCACGGCCGTGGACGTTCCGTCGAGCGAGCGAGCTAGTGAAGAAAACCAAGCTAAATGCTGGAGGAATGTCACGGCGCCGTCTCATTTTCTTCTCCGCCATTTGAACAAAGGCCGTAGATAAATGGCGTGGTCACCATCTGTCGTTCAGCTTAAGCTAAAACGGAAAAAAAAATCCGGACATCGTCGTGATTGGAGTCCTAAAGGCGTGTGAACTCCGTAATATTTTCTCCTCTTAGTCCACTACAGATCATGCAAGGAGGTAGGCTCCCTCTGCGTTTCTCGACATCGACATGGTTTCCTCCGCCCTCTCCAAAATCTTGCACAAGTCAAGCTTGAGTCTCTCTCCTTCTCCTCCTATTCTCATCACTCCTTCACCCTTCTCAATCTCATTTTGCTAACAAAAGACTTCCTTCATTTCTCTCTCATAATGTTAGCTCCACCTAAACATAGTTCACATCTTAGTTGGCAGTGAATTAGCTTGCTCCAACTTGTTGTAATAGATTCTCAAAGCAACCAAAGCCAATCCTCCTCACTTTATTCTTACCAAAACCAACAATTCCCATCTCCGACATGCATATCCTATTCATAATCCTTCTTTTTTGAACACCTCAACCCGAATGATGCAATCGAAAGTTCTCAACATATGTCGCATCTAAGTCCCTTACATTTCCCTCTCTTGATCAACCAAGTCCCAGGTACTCCACCTTGTCAACCTCATTCTTCCATTTTCTACTATTAGCCATCACTTCTCCAACATTTCACCTTCATCTCCAATAGCATACGGCTTCCTATCCTTCCCATTTGAATGGAGATCTGAATGCATGTTTCATGTGTAGTGCAATAACCATGTTATGAGCTTCTCAATTCATAAACTAGTCCAAAAGTTGTATGACTATAGGTGCTTGCTGCCATATAGTTATTCTGCCAGCTCATATTCTGTCGAAAAAAATCTCCATCAATCTATATAGACTCATTCATATAAAATTGTTCCAACATCATCTAAAAATTCTTCTTACTAGGACTTAATTCCATTTTCATTTTAGCTACAAAATGGTTTTGTATCTGAGGAAGAGTAATTTAATATCCCTAAATTAGCTTGTTATAGGTTTGAGGGACAATGCATTATTCTTATTGATTATAAGATAAGTTAAAAGGATATAAAAAATGAATGATGAAGATTGAACATTCAAGAATATATATGTATATTTTATGTTATGCAGGTATAAAGATCTCGTTATGCTCAGTAGAGCTGACGAGTTTGAAGGCCCTGTTATGCTCGAGTAAGTAGAAGACATCTATATGTCGAGACACACGTTATCTCGAGAAATAGAAGGCCTAATAAGTAGCCCTCTATGTGGGGATGACGTCGGGATGCTGCCAAATTTTGAACTAATAATGGACTCAAATAAACATAAGTATAATATCAAACTAAAAAAATGCATAATAACAACTAAAAAAAAAATTAAAATAAAAATTAATTGTAAAATAAAATCAATTTAAAAAAAATGGGGAGAAAGACAAAACTTACCGGGGGACTCAGGACTTCACCCCAAAATGAAAGCAGAATTTTCTCACACTCAACCTTCAAATGACTTAACATAACTAAATGAATTTGAATGAAAATGAATTGAACAGTCTATCTATTTATAGACAGGAAAAGATGTTCTGTGGGGATCAATTAAAATAAAATAAGCTATATAAAAATGAATTTTTCCACCCAAGTAAAGCCAAAATTTTTGAAAGATCATATTACTAGGAATCTAAAATGAAACTGAGTTGAAGTAATACGTTAATTTCAAATTTCTTATGCCACCAGATTCGCAACACATCGTACAAGCGAACAGAAGGCGTTAATTAAGGCATTTTTAGATACACCTGCATGTGCTCGGACATAAAGATTTAAAGTGCAAATTTTAATGTCTGAAAAGGCTGCACAGGCTAAATTGGAATCAATTAAATATTAATTTGAAAAATCTAACAAGATATTAGATCAATCTATAACATCTTCCATGCCACCGGATTCGCAATATATCATACAAGCGAACAGAAGGTGTTAATTAAGACATTCTTAGATACACCTATGTCAGGACATAGAGATTTAAAATACAAATTTTAATCTCTGAAAAGGCTACGCAAGCTAAATTGGAATCAATTAAATATTAATTTAAAAAATCTAATAAGATAGTAGATCAATTTATAACATCTTCTCACAATTAACACATCGTATAGCGAAGCGTTAATTAAGGCTTCAATTGAACTGCATTATGAAGTGGGCCTATATTCAAATTTATCATCTCAAAATGCATGCAAATAATCAAAATCTTAATAAAATAAATAGTACACAAATCATGAGGCAATATAATTCTGAGATTTGTGATATCAAGATTCGCTTAAATAACTTAATGAAGTGAGCTTTACTCACATTACGATACATGATTAAAATATAAATACAATGCCTTGAAAGTGCACATGTGTTCTAAACACCCGCATGGGCCCCGATACTATGTTGAATGCTTAAACTTAGTGTCTGAGGATGTTGTGCGGGTTGATTCCCGGTTGGGTCTACGGACTGGGTCCGGGTTAACAAAACCTAATGATGTTATTATAGCTTTCTTTGCCTGAGAAAATCTCTGAGAAGCTAATTCTATCATTTGGCAGTATAACAACTATCTCCTAACTCCCCAATGATAGCTGAGCTGATTGAAAATATCAACTAGAGGGATAACTATTATCAAAATATTTATGATATTATATTCAATATTCTCAAATTCAAAATCCTCAAAATATAAATCTAGGTCCGATCCTCTATTATTAAATTAAGATTGATAAGATCTAAATAATAAATTAAATGATTTAAACACTAGCATGGGCCGACACTATCTTTGTTGCTTAAACTTAGTGCTAAGGATCTTTGTGTGGTTGATTCATTTAGTCTTAAGAGTCAGGAGTTAACAAAACCTAAAAATCTATTATAAGAATTTCAACTTAGTAAAATATTTGAGAAGCTAATTCTATCATGTGACAGTAGATCTGATCCTCTGTTATGAGCTAAATAGAGTTGACAGGATCTAAAATTCTCAAATATATATTTGATTCAATCAATTAACAACCCCGATGATGGCTGTGTTGAATGAAGATTTCAACCGGATGGGATACTTACCATAAAAATGTGCTTGCAACCTCAAATTGAATTAATCAAACTCAAGTATCAATGCAAATGTAAAATCAAATAAATCACCAAATTATAAGTGCTTAAATAAAATTCAATTTTTAAAGAACTTAAAGCTAAAAAATCCAATTCACCTTCCACAATAGTTTGTTGAAGGTGACAAATTAAGAAAACTTTAGCTCACAAAGGAGCCAAAGTCAAATCAAGTACACAATTATGTTTACTCTCAAATAATCTTATGCTAGTAAGGATGTGGCCCTGTCCTCATTGCGTGGCAGCTCCACATGATGCGATTATAAGAGTCCTCTGTCGGTGGTTCGCTTGGAACCATTATATTACGATCACGTAGCCCATATGCTCCGCTTTTGAGTTGTGAACCATAGGTATACTTGATTGAGAAAAAAAAACCCTATTAGCTAAGGTAGACTTAAACTTCTCTCCTTAAACAAACACCAGAGGTCCACAAGATTTCTTGGATGGCGTAACTCATGTGTGATAAGGATCCTTTAGTCGAGTTGGTCTCCTTAAGTGGACTAGGAAGATACCGGGATGAATGAAACCATGGGATCTAGATCGCATCATTCCCCAACCATCGCTTTAAGTTAAATACAATGAATTTCATAAATCTTAATTCTAAAACTCCACATGCTACTATTATACACACAGGAGCTAACTAGCATTAATCAAAGTTCTCTCTGTATTGAGGGGGTAATTAACTATAGGTGCTTGCGCCAACCAGATCTAAAGTCCTCACAAAATGAGGGTGAAATCTCTAGGTAGTGTCTTATCTACTATTCCATCTGCCTTCTAAAAATTACACTGACACTTTAAATCACTCTCTTCATCGAAGGTCGATTGAATTTTTGAAATCTGATCGGCTGTTGGGGTTTCTCTTTCCATCTTTGGATAGTCGAATCTAAGCTATAATAATAGTGGAGTATAAAAAAATTGAGAAGAAAAAACAATTTTCTGAAATTAAATCTAAGTTAATCATGTTCTTATGACTAATCTCTCTATTATATGGATCTTCATACGCGTTTATCATGTGGCTAGGTCACGGGGCTAATATCCGTCTAGCTAATGATGTTATCAAAATTAGAGATGTTGGAACTACTATTCAATTTTATAGTGTAGACTTTCCAGCCATCACTACTGCAAATAATCCTCTACATGAAGCACAATATTGTACACTAACCAGGGAGGAGGACAATTGGAATGACCACTATTGCTAGTGTTCTTCAAAGAGAACCTTTGTTGGATTGGGTCATGAATCAATAGAATGAATGTACTTTGCTAGTTGAATCTTTTGCACTAGGATGGCATAATGCTAAAGTCTCTTATTTTAAAGAAAAATTGAGTAGAAGGCAAAGAAGGAGAAGAAATGTTGAACTGTGAGCTCAGCAGTTGCTGTCTGAATCACTATCCATGCGATCAGACTTTGCCATAAGCATGTGTTCCCACTCATAATGAGTTTGAAAATATAAAATAGGTGAAAAAGAATAGCTCTACTGGTGATGTTAAGCAATCTTTTTGGGCTCAATAGCAGTCAGCTACATCCCTTCAGAAGAAACAATATGAAACTCTATCTACTCAAGTACATAGAGTCCTAAAGGTTGTAAAAGAAAAGATCTTATGAATAAAAGATATCAAAATCCAATTACCTGAAAAGCCAAGAATGCTCCACTATAGAAACTACCACCAGTGGTATTAAGAACTCAAGATCACTCTAAATAAGTTTTGTGGTGAGCATCGAGGCGTGATACTTGGAGACATGTCCGAATTTACTACCAAAGGTCCCAAGGAAAAATCGGAGGGCAAGCCTCAAGAAGAAGTCTTGCACGGTGAACATCAAGGTGTGACACTTAAATCGCATGTTCAGGAATCCTCTACCGAAAGGTCCCAGTAGGAAGAAAAAAAAATATGGAGGCTGAAGCCTTGAAAAGAAGTAGCAATGCGGAAGATTCTTCATTTGAAAGAAAACTAACTCAGAGACAGTGGAGAAAGAGAAATGTTGAACTATGCTCTATTATTCAATCAAAAAATTATACAAATAGTTGTGAAACCGAGGTGAGTGTTCCAACCTATAATAAGTTTGATAACCTAAGATGGGTAAGGCGGAACAGCTATACTGGTCAAATCAAATAGTCCTTCTAAACCTGACAGCATCAAGTTCTAGCTCCTCCAATGAGGAAACCCAAAACTATATCTGTAAGAGTGTATCGAGTCCTTAAAGTTGCTAGGAAAAGAGACTGATAAAAGAAAATTTCAAAGTCTCGTCATCAGGTAAGTTAGAGTTGCTCCTCCAAGGAGACCTCCACCTACAATCCAAACAAGCACCAATCCAATTAAATCACGCACGGTGAGCATCAAGGCATGACACTTGGACCACAGGTCCAAGAATCCGTCGTCAAAAAGTCCTGAGAAAAAGGTAAGCAAATTTGTAGGCTAAAGCCTTAAAATGACACTGTCTTAAGGAAGGATAATGATGTGACATTTGGACTGTACTCCCAGAGATCCACCACAAATGAAACTTGTTAAGAATGTGTACCTAAGAAAAATATCCTATGTGATGAGATTTTGAGATTGACACCTTGGAGCTTGTCGCCAACCATCTCCATATCTTGAGAAGAGGTCGGTTCGATCGTAGTCCTCCAGCCATAAATTTATGAGGCATCAATCGAGTTCGCATCCAAGAAGAAGAAGGATGTAAAGGATTCCTTTCAAATAGGATAAAAATGTCGAGAGACTTTGATGATTATCAAGTATCTGTTGAATCTGCCTATTCTTATAGCACCGATCCCCGGAAGGCCTCTCATCTTATATACAACAGCACTGGAGGAATCTCTACGTGCTTTGTTGGTGTAACACAATAAAGAGGGAAAGGATAGCGCTCTATATTACATCAGTTGAAGATTGATAGAGCAAAAATATCTATTCTACAATTGAAGCATTATTTGACATTAATTTTTGCTTTTCAAAAGCTATGTTATTATATGTTATCTCATAAAATTACTGTCATCTCAAGAATCGATCCGCTGAAGTTCTTGATGATAAAACTAGAGTTGACAGGTCGCTTGACATGATGGGTTATTATTCTTCTACAATTTTACATCACATATATTCCTAAAAAGCGATGAAGGGGTAAATTCTAACAGACCTCCTTGCAGCACACCCTATCCCGGCAGATTCATTGCTCAATGATGATCTTCCTGATGAGCAGGTCATGTATATATATATATATATGTGTGTGTGTGTGTGTGTGTGTGTGTGTGTGTGTATAAGCAAATGTGGGGATTGTATTTTGATGGAGCTTCATCCATCAAATACACTACCCTCAAATCTCCCAAAAGCTCGAGTTGGCATCAATCTCATCATGATCACGCTAGAATGTGGTATAATGAGGCATTCCTACAGGTTGATTAATTCACGAAGCATAATACAAAATGTTGGTGGCATGTATGGATGAAGCCATCTTCATGGGAGCAAAAAATCTACAAGTTTAAGGTGATTCTCAGCTTGTCATTAATCAAGTGTTGGGTCTTTACAAAATCAACAAACTTGAATTGACCCACTATCATAAGTGAGTTATCAGAGTGCAAAATAGACTATTTAGCTATTTAGCTAAAGAAATGATGACTATGTGCTAATTAGTGTTTTCACTCATTAGGTCCTAAAGCCAATAAATCAAAAATCCCTGCTGGAAGAGGGGTCATCAAATGCAAGCCAGCAAGATGCAACTCACATTGCTCCTCACACTCCCTTACAAATTGCTCATCGAAATCAACAAGATGAGGCTCGACTATTCAAGAGGCAAGACCTCAATCTGAAGAAACTCCAAGACCACAAAGTCAAATCCTTATAGTAGAAGAGAAGGAAGATTAGAGACAACACTTCGTTGACTACTTTAAGAAAAGCAAATTCAGCAATAAGATGGATGCATAACTTGAGGAAAGGCTTTGACCATATGCTTATGTTGGCAATACCCTATATCATAGATCATTTGAGCAGATGTGGCTATGATGTTTGGGAATAAAAGAAGCCAGCAATATCTCAGACAATGACCCGGCCTTCAAAAGCACTAAAATTTATAGATTTGTTGATTGACATAAGATTGATTGGCGATACTCATTGATTTATAATAAGAGAGCAAATGGCTTGGTTGAGCCTTTCAACAAAACACTAGTCAAGTTAGTCATAAAAATTCTTATAAGAAATAAAAGGGAGTGACATACCAAGCTTGTTGAAGCTTTATGGGCTTATCCTACCACCTACAAGACTCTCACAAAATCCACTCTTATGCAGTAGTATTTGGGGCTCAAGCATTTCTACCACTTGAAGTTGAACTACCTTCACTCCGCGTAGTCATTCAACACAATCTCACTCAAGATGAGAACGTCCATCTACGGATAAAAGAGCTTGATATTCTTGACAAAGCTAGGCTCCAAGCTCAATAAAATTTAGAAGTCTACCAAGTGAGGACGTCTAAAGCATTCATTCATACAGTACGTCCTAGAGCTTTACAAGAAAGGGAATTGGTCCTGGTGCTGAGAAGACTAATTATTCCTCACTGTTATTACATGTGTAAATTTTGCTTGAAATTCAATTATAATACAAGAATGCATTTTTTGAAATGAAGTAAAATCCCCTGTCAAATGGGGCATTTTTTTAATTTTATAGCGAAAATGTCGGGGCTACATGAAATAGGAGGCTTTTCTATGTATTTGGGTTGACATCACACCCAAGGTCGAGATCCCCATATACATAAAGTTCACAAGTCTCAAAGTCTTACTTGGCCAAAAAGAAATTTTAAGTCTACAAATTATAACAAATTAAATTGGAAACACATCTTCCATTCATATATTCAATCTAAGGCTCGAGTTGGTGCATAAGGTGGGACTCAACAAGCCCAAATATGGTGAGTTCACGATAGTTGCTTACTCAACATGCCATAAAGCCCACAGTAAGTGATCCCCATTTTATTAGCCTGATGATGAAATCCTCCATTAATTGCTCAAGTTCAAGACTTAAGTAGGTGCATAAGGTCGGACTCAACAAGCCCAAATATAGCTGAGTCACTGACAGGTCTGCTTACTCAATATGCGACAAAGGCCTAAGTAAAGGATCCCCCTACTTTGTTAATTTAAACATAAGAGCATCCAAATCTCCAAATCCCTCCAACTTGGTGAGTTCAAGTGGCCCAGACTAGGAGATCATCCCTAATGGTCGCAAGGTCATTTTTTCAAAATTCAATAAAAAGATCCTCACTCGAGAAAGTACTAAGCCGAGTTTGGTATCAATATCAAATGAGAAATGTCAACTCCTTCAACAAGTCTCATTAAAGCGAAGCTAAGATCGAAGAAAACTCTTCTTCAGTAAGTCCAACCAAGCAAAGCAAAGGATCAAAGAAGTCATCCTAATGTTCGTACAAAGCTAGAGGCCGAACTAAGGGAGTTACGTCATCAACATGTCCATTATGCGCAAAGCATGGGACTGATGACTCTTCGCCATTGCCCAACACAAGCTCTGAGGGTCAGGTCACTGGCAGACATCTTTCTATAAGCCCACAGCAAGACATAAGATAATTTGTATCACACGAAAGTCTTTAAGATAATTCAGACTTTCTCCATCAAATCTATCAAGGCAAGCGGGATAGAAGGAAAAATAAATTTCAAATTTTAAGTCTTCAACAAGTGTCAAAGCACAAAGCATAGGATCGAAGATGTTCTCATCTCAACAAAAAATTATCAACTTCATTAAGTCCACCAAGGCACAAAGTTAGGACAGGAGGAAAAATACAAATTTCAAACTCTCAATAGGAAGCCTTCAACAAGTCCGAGAGCGCAAAGCATAAGACCAAAGATATTCTAAATTCTCTCAACAGTTACTGTGGATGCCCCCTGTTAGACAATGGGCATTTTTATATATTTATCTAAGTCGACATCGTGCTTTAAGTTGAGATCCTTAGATAGATACATATTATGATTAAAAGGCAAATGATGTTTATTTTGAAGCAAAGGAAATCGAGCTTTGTAATATATTTCTAAACTAATCTGCAATCTCCCTGTTAGACAAATGCCTTTTTTATGATCAAGATTGTTCAACCTTCTCCTGTGAAATAGAAGGTCTTCTTGCATATATTCAAGTTAATATCGAGCTTTATGCCGAGATCCCTGAATATATCTATAACTATTATGGTCAAAGTTGCAGGCTCTTGCAAACCAAAAGAATATATTTCTACACATGAAAAGATAGCCCTAAATCTTAAAAGTTTATCTCCAAGGTTCATCAAAATTTGAAGATCAAGCTAGAAGAACTCAAGTTTTGGAAGCTTCAATCAACTAAGTTGGAAAAATATAAACCCCTACATATTCAAGTCTAGGACTCGAATGAGTTCTAAAGATCAGACTCAACAAAGCAACAAGAAAATGTTGCAGTGAAAGAGCCCTCATTCTCCAGTCTAATGACAAGACCTCCAAGCCATCACAGCTTAAGTCAAGAACTAGAGTAAATTCTAAAGGTCGGACTCAACAAGCCCACAAATGGCTGAGTTGCTGACGCTCTCCTCACTCAACAAGCCACGAGAAAAGACCACAGTGAAAGAGCCCCCGTCAGTCCAATGATGATAGCTATTCAATCTCAAACCAAATTCAACTTTGTGACTACAAGTAACCAAAATTCAAGAGATATTTTCATTTGATC
Source organism: Cymbidium sinense (assembly GCA_021442155.1). Taxonomy (NCBI): domain Eukaryota; kingdom Viridiplantae; phylum Streptophyta; class Magnoliopsida; order Asparagales; family Orchidaceae; genus Cymbidium; species Cymbidium sinense. Next base: position 52,699,471 of record CM038225.1, on the reverse strand, counting down.
GATAAACTAAGACAATATGAGGAAACTCTCAATTGAGTCGTCTCAAATCAATCCTTGTATTGCAATGTAATATTTCAACCTCTTTTCAAGCATTCGATGAAAACACAAATCAAAGCCAATTTCCTCATCAAGTCTGCCAAAGCGAAAAGCATAGGACCAAGGAAGTGATTCTATAGTTCGTACAAAGGCAATGGTTGAACTAAAGAAATTTTGTAGTTATTCAGTCTATTAAAGCACATATTGCTAGACTGATAACTCAACATTATAGACTTAATATAAGCCAGAAGGTTGGGTCATCTATATGCACCCTTCAACGAGTTTTTCAAAGTAAGCACAGGACTTAGGGCATACATACACTTCCTGACAAGTCAATATAGACAAATCAGTCAATCTTTCATAAAATATGTCAAGCTTAAAGTTAGGGGATAGGAATTTCAAATCTCAAAATAAACAAACCAATTCCTCCAACAAACCCGATCAAGCATGAAGCCAGGGTAAGAAGAAATCTAAATCTATAAAGACACAAAAGCAAAACTTCTTCAACGAACCCATCAAAGCAGGGAGCAGATGGTGGAAGATGATCTTCAGCATGCCCATTGAAGCAGAGAGTAGATGGAGAAGAACTCTTATCTATCCGAAAAGTCAAGTCTGACAAATTAGTCAATCCCGTCATTTAGCATGTCCTAAATAGAACATCATACTAATGACAAATCCTATCAAAGCTCTATAAGCTATTGCAATCGAAGCTGAAATGATACAAGTTCTAGCCCAAAGGGTCAACCAATTTTTAACAAACTTGACACGCTCCAAGCTCAAATCAAATTTATTGGGGGGCATTTATTGACCTCCTCATATGTGTCATAAATCAAGACAAGCCCCCAATTTAAATTCGACAAACTTGAGTGACATTGCAAATGGGCTCAAAATGCATCAACGTTGCCAAAATGGTCGCAATGACCTCCGATTGATGAACATACTTCACCGTTGCGTTTAGAACATAGAAATTGATCAGAATATAAATATTGCACAATTCGATGGTTGATCGATCAAGAAAGAAGTTCATCGGCGCTATCACACATATCGAGGTTGAAGCCACCACGCCCAAATGACCTCCGTTCGCAAAATTGATCATGTTATTAGCATTGAAATATTGAAACCTATCAAACGAGACTACCCGCACTTGATGTAATGAGTTTGTATGAGTTTTGAGCGGTCAGAAGCGACCATGTGTATTTTTGAATCGATATCTACCCATATTTAACCTTATGTCATGCTCTTTAAGATGGGTTAACATAACTTTAAAGACCATATTATTTTTCCAGCAAATCAATTCACATCACATTTAGTGACTAAAAATTATTAAGAAAATATATAATTAAAAAAAGATATTAAAAAAGTACATTTGGAATCATCATATAAGCTTAGTTTAGCCACTAAACTTATAAAAGTATAAAGTCATTTGTATTTGTTAATTCCAAAAAAAAATATGGCTGACATTTCTATCTATTATATACCTACCCATACTTTTCTTTCACATGATAAAGCAACTCTCTCAAGTATTCATGTGGCTCACTCTCCCATTTTCACTCACAACCTTTTTTTAAATGAATTTTTCTCTCCAACTGCAAGCCCCATCTCTTATCCCACTTTGCACATAAACCAATAGGCTAAAACCCATCCCTCCAGCTCTTCTTCACATGCCCTCATTTTAGATCAGTAGAGAGTACTCCACCGTCCCAAGCGAGCAGCGAGCTAAGCGGCGTGCACCAAAATTTTCCTCCCTTCGGTTCGAACGACCCGGCTAAGACAAGCCCATTTCCATCTTGAGCAGCCGAAGAAACTCCCCTTCCTCCTCTGCCTCCTGGAACTTCGATTATGTCACCACACTCTTCTCTAACCTGCTGTCACTGCTACTCCTCTCTCCGTCTCTGCCATCACAAAGTCTCTCGCATCTCGCTTTATCACTTCCTTCTGCCTCCTATGGATATTTGGCGAGGATGAAATCAGAATTTTTGATTCTGAGAAGGAAGACAGCAATTTGCAAAATGAGGAGATAAGGCACTCCGATATTTCAAGGAATGGACAAGTCAACGTGTTCTAGTGTAGGTTTGGGTACCTGTAAGGAATGGGGATCGATATGTTCTCATAATATTAGACCAGCCTCTTGTGTTTGATCCTAATACGGATGGTCTTATGCATTATCAAATTGTGTCATCTATGTACTTGTTTTCATTTGATGAAGATAATGATGGAGCTTTTGGCCTCCCAGGCCAGGTTTTTAAGTTAAAAGTGCTTGAGTGGATGCCCAATATGTAGTATTACGGCGAAAGAATACCCTCATCTCGCTTATGCTCTTCTTTACAATGTAAGGGAAGTCCGGGTTTGCAGTATTTGAACCTCTGACAGTCTTGTGTTGGTGTGGTGAGCTCATAATGACATCAAATGGTCAACTATGCTCCAAGGTTGATAAAGTGTGCAAAGCTCTTGATGTGTTTGAAGACCCATTATGCTCGTAAGAGTAGAAGACCACGATTGTAGTGTCACAAGATATTGACCGTTATGCTCAGTAGAGCTAACGGGAAGGTCGAATAGACTCCTGATGCAGCCCCCTATGTGGGGAAGATGTTGGGAGGCTACCAAAATTCAGATTGAAAGAGGGCTTAATTAATTTAACGCAAAATGAACTATAAACTCAAAATTAAAAACTAAATTGAAATTGTAGGTGTTTGAAGACCCTATTATGCTCAGTAGAGCTGGTAGGTTAGAAGACCACGGTCATAGTGTCGCAAGACACTAACTATTATGCTCAGTAGAGCTGACGGGAAGGTCGAATAGCCCACGATGCAAGTGGGGAGAAGGCGTCGGGAGGCTGCCGAAATTCAGACTGACAGAGGACTTAATTAATTTAATAAAAAAATAAACTCTAAGCTCAAAATTAAAATATGAATTAAAATTGCAGGTGTTTGAAGACCTCATTATGCTCTATAGGATGAGTTTGAAGACCCCACCGCTTAGAAGAGGTGGAATTGAAGACTACGCAGATTAAAAGACAACCATGCTTAGAAGTGGCGGGTAGGTTCTGAGGATGATGGAGGTCGCCAAAAATTGACACAAAGCTTAAGTATGATTAAATAAGAGTATTAATAAGCTTAAATTAGACTTAAATAAAAAAATGATGAATCAGTCAAACTACTCACAAAAAAAATTCTAAAGGTCTTTAAATAAGAATGAGTCTATAAGCTTCTTAGCAATCACGCTAAGTTTCATTGAAACTTAAAGAACTCAAATATGAACTAAATGCAAACAAATCAATGTTAACATAAATAATTGAATAAGATTTTAAAAAAATGCTAACACCACTGGATTCATGACATATACTGTAACGTAAGGTGTTAATTAAGGCATTCCTAGATACATCCGTATGGGCCCCGACACTATGATGAATGCTTAAACTTAGTGTCTGAGGATGCTGCGCGGGTTGATTCCCGGTTTAGTCTTGGGGCAGACCGGTTAACAAAACCTAAAATCTATTATAAGAATTTCAACTTAGTAAAATATCCGAAGTTAATTCTTTCATGTGATAAGATTTGATCCTCGTTAGAGCTAAAGAGTTGATAGATCTAAAGTTTTCAAATATATTTGATTCAATCAATTAACTACCCGATGATGGTGTTGAATAAAAATTTTCGGAGGGATACTTTCATCAAAATATGATTACAATTTTAAAACAAATTGACTTAGATTGAATATCAATCTAAATGCGAGAATTTAAAATATCATTAAGCTATAAATGTCTAGTGAAATTCAATATTAAAACTTAAAGCCAAAGATTCAACTCACCTTCCAATAATTTATAGATGACAAATTAAGAAAACTCTAGCTCAGAAGAGCCAAAGCCAAATCAAGTGCACAACTATGTTTACTCAAATAATCTCATGTCGAAGGATGTTGCTTGTCCTCGACCACGTGCTTTACCGTAGAATTCACATGATGCGCTTATGACCGAGTCTTTGACGGGTGGTTTCGCCAAATTGAACTATTATATTACATCGATTGTAGATATGTTCCCCAATGGCTCGCCTTTGAGTTGTGAACCATGGGTATACTTGATTGGGAAAAATCTCTATTAAAGGTAGACTTAAACTTGTCTCCATACAAACGCCACCCCAAGTCTACAATGATTTCTTGATGACGTAACCCATGTGTAGAATCCTTCTTCAGTCACTACCTCCTCCTACTGGACCGCCAAAAGCCCGGGATGGAACTGGGATCTAGACGATCATCGCTCCCAACCATCCTCTTAAGTTAAATATAATGAATTTTATAATCTAAATCTAAAATTTCATATGTCGCTACTATAAACTATGCATAATTAACACTAGCCTTAATCAAAAGTTCTCTCAAGATTGAGAGGGGTAATTAACTATAGTGCTTGCCCATAAACCCGGAACCGATCTAAAGTCCTCACCAAATGATGGTGAAATCTCAGGTAGTCTTTCTACTATTCCATCTCAGAAATTACATCGACACTTAAATTATACTCTCTTCATCGAGAGCCGGATATAACAAGCCTAAGATCTCTTAATTATGACTTCATTTGAGCATTCAAATACTTAAAATATATCAGATGATCGAAGGAATCATTTTGAGCCTTTCGATGGAGTGATTTGGATTTTGCCTGTATTTATAGAAATGTCACTCCCATAATCTATAAAAAGCCTCTCATTCTTCACATGAGGGGGACCCCAAAAGAATGAGAAATCTGAGACAAGAATCTCAAAGCATAATCGCCACCGATAATTATCGTGGATCATCGCTAACCACTACCATCCACCGTCCGCTACCGCCATCCCATCGCCGACCACCGCCGACATCATCGCCGCGGACACCACGCCCGACACCACGGATCACGCCGCTTACTAGTCACCACCGCTAGATGCTACCACGAAGCCGGATCACCGTCGCCACCACTGTTGGTCATCACCGTTCATCATCGCCAACTACTACCAACCACCGCCTGCCCATCTTTCAATAGTTTGCGTCGAATCATCATACTACCACCTCAAGCAAGACCTTCGTCGCTAATCCAAGAAGCATGTCACAAACTTACTCTTATGCTTTCCAACTTTGGAGAAAGGACAATAATTATAATAAAAGTTGATATAGTGAAATTATTTCAAGTCGTGATTTTTTCCCTTCTTGATTTTCCAAAAAATTGAGGTCTCTCAAACTCTTATCATAAAACTTTTGCAACGCAAGATATCAATTCTCCTACTCTACTACCCGAATCTTCCTCCATGCAATAATAATAATAATAATATTACTATTATTATTATTGTTGTTGTTGTTATTATTATTGTTGTTGTTGTTGTTGTTGTTATTATTATTATTATTATTATTATTATTATTATATTCTGTATTGACATATGTCAAATTTGAAACCACTTAGATCTTAAATTATTATTTTATTTGCTTTCGGTGTACATCAAACTTTAATCCTTTTATATCTTAGAATTCTTTCTGTGTTTGACCTTTATATTTACATTATGTGTTATCATATATACTCCTAATTCCAATATTTATATATAATAAATAATTATTGTAACAATTGTTAGCCACTTGAACATGATCCATGCATCTATATGATCAAAATTCAAATATCACCTAGTAATTATAACTTTAAAATAATAAATTTTGTGTTTAACTCAAATAAAAATTGTGTCAAATAAATAAGAATGATTTAGAGTCAATTTAAGTTGATATATAAGTTAAGACTATAAATAGATTCATATTTATGTACATATTCAAGCATATATATTTCATTGATTTATATTTAATGTGTCCATCGAGCATCGATCAAGATATAATGTTTAAATTAAAAAAAAATGAATTTAAATTTGGGATCATTCAAACTTCAATTTCAATAAACTTACTATTGAAATGAATGTTTTAATATGATGAACTCAATAATAAAAAAAATATTTTGATATGAGTCCAAATAAGTTAAAATAAAGTACTCAAAGTATGGCTAAAAAAATTCATACAACAATGTATGAATCTTATGCGCTAATCAAAATAGACTTTTAATGGGAGGAATCCAAAGCACTCAAGATCATTCAATTTGGATATCATTACAATACTTACATAATTAAAAAAATGATGTATGATCAAAGAAATTAGCATAAATTATCCGATAAATGTGTTTGTGATTTTGCAAAAATAGCAAAATGCCACTATCCCATAAATATATCCTCATCCTACACTTGAAATGGAGAGAGAGCTATGTCGATAATTGACACAAATAATCACCATTGGTAGTTGTTGTCTTTCAACAATAATCACCCATGTACTATTATCCAACTAAAGTCACATAATTAGCATTACACCTCTAATCACAATCACTTATCTATCGTCTTTCAACCATAATTACACAACTACTATCCCTTGACCATAATCAACTATTATCACTTAACTACTTTTGATTAGCCATCATCACCCAACTTCGACCCTTGTCATCTCCCCAAGACTAATGTGTTTTGTCAACATCAATCTTGATGTATTAGATCACCACCATTGTTGACAAATGATATTGTAAGTAAGGATGCTTCTAGTCATTAACATCGAGCTCGATATATGTTATTGTCACCAAGACAAATGCAATCCATTATGCCAAGATCGATGCATGCATTGATAACAAGGTTGACACCATCATGAACACTCACATTACATATTAACACCAAGGTTAACTTTTGGTCTTTGATCTCGCTGAGAATAATTGAATAAACTACTAAAAAAAAAAATACTTTTAGGCCTTGAGGTTAATCAATATTAGAGCTATCTTCTGCCATTCATATTAACTATATCATATTAATATATTATTCAATCATGAGAATTGCATCATTTGCATGACACAAACAAGTGTAATCTTTTCAATTGAGTCAGATCTCATGATATTTCCCTTTCACAAGTTTTAGCATTAAAATTTTATGCTTTTATGAGCTCTAGACTTTTTGTGTCTTAGATCTTCAAATAATACTAAGCTAATAAGCTCACTTTTTAATGCTTTGAATGTTCTAGAATATAATAAATTTAAATTAAACTAATTTTAAACAAGTATTGTCAAATTACAAAAAACATTTTAATTTTTAGTTGATTAAGTGTGATTATTGTTGCTACAAAACCAAATTAGAGTGAAAGTTTACGCCTTTTTTGTCGATTCCAAAGACACAATAAGTGTAATTAATGAGTAACAAGAGACACTAATTTTAACGCGGAAAACCTCAAAAAGAGGGAAAACCATGCCTAGTCAAGAAAAGCTTCCACTATGTATCTGCTTGAGTACAAAGTCTTCGACAGATTTTGCATATGAGAGAGGACCAACAACCTAACAATGATCTGTAATAGGTATAGTGGAGATGCGTGACAATTACGATGATGGTCCGCCGGCGGTGTGACCTTGCTTGGAGGATCTTCAGAGCTTCTTCTTCCTCCTTGCTTAGGCTTTTCCTCTTCTTCCTTGTTTGATTCTTCCTCTTCTTGCTGATTGATTGTGATCAGACGCCGGTGGTATGGTGGTTGACTAGCCGATGATGGCTCCTCTTCTTCACTTCTTTTCACCTCTTCCCCCCCTCATGAGGGATAGAGTTCTATTTATAGATGGGAGGAGCTTCTAATTTATAAAGTCCGTACTCCTCTTGATCGGATGGCTTAGAATGGTTCCTTCGATCATTTGATGTATTTTGAGCATTTGGATGCCCAAATGAAGTCGAATTATGAGATCTTAGGCTCTTAGATCCCGCCGAGACGCCGATTTGACTATAAACACTCTATATTTAAGAGCTATTTTGGGATGTAATTGATATCCCAAAGATTCCAAGGATATTTCAAGTTAATCTCGACGGTTCGACTCAAATCGTCGCTGATATTAAGATTCGACTGATATTTTGAGCACCATATTAGTGGCTTATTTTGGATGAGATTGTCTTAATCATCCAAAAATAGCCAACCCATGACCAATATATTTCAAATATTCATATAAATCCAAGATTATGATTATGGAAGCAAATCTATTTTGCATGAGATTCGAGGTTATGAATTTATTCGATGCTTGGCATTTTTGGGGTCCAGGCATATGCTTATCTAAGATTGAGGGCCGGCATGCGGTGCACGCTAACGCTAAGCGAAGTGGCTGAGGGTTGTAAACAATAGATGGCCGCCCATCGGTCGACTGCCACGCAATGGCCGCTGGAACGGCGCTTCATTGGTCCGCTGAACGCTCGGCCGGGCTCGTAATCAGCTATGGGTCGGTCGGGCGACGGTCTTCTGACGGTCGGGTCGCTGACAAGTCGCGATGCTGGTCGCTGATGGCTGGGTCGCATGGCTTCGGTCATGTCGGGTCAAGAACGGACGGGCCCCGCCGATAATATTTATGCTAATACATTGATTACAAGGCTTCTATAATATGCATACCTGCCCCAGAGAGTTTTAAGGAATTTAATGCTTTTGAGGGTTTTACCCTTTACCCTTGAGGGCTATAACCTCAGGTGAGGGAGAAAGGCATACCTTTCCCTCCCTTTTCTTTTGAGTGAAAGTCCTTTGATCGAGAGGCGATCAAGACCTACTCATACGACAAGGCTCCGCCCCTATGTAAACTAACACGGACCGACCGGGTCAAGGCGATCAAGACCAAGGCTCATATTAGAAAGTGTAACTAACCTATGACCGACCGATTGAGGCGAAATAGTCATACGGCAAGGCTCCGCCTCAAAAGGGTGTAAACCAACCTACCGACCAATCGAGGAGGATCAAGACCTGCACATACGGGCTCCCGCCTGGGTGTAACTTCCTACCGACACCGGGTTGAGGCGATCAAGGCCATGCGACGTCATTCCACTTCATCGCCCCGCCTGACCGTTTGGGAGGCGATCAGACGCGTGGTTCCGCTTTCCGTCGGCGATCGTCCCGCCGATCAGTTAGGCGATCAAGGCCCACGACGTGGACCGGCTTCCGCTGCCCCGGCTTAATCGTCCCGCCGGATCGTTGAGGCGGCGAAGGCCCACGACGCCATTCCGCTTACCGTCTCGATCGCCCCTTGGATCGTGGTTGAGGCATCAAGGCCACGACGTCGGGCCCAGCTTCCGCCTCGCCCGGCATGGTCGTCCGTTAGAGGCTGAAGGCCCACCAGACGCCGGGTTCCGGCGACGCCTCGTCCGACCGCCCCGTTGAGGCGGACCGACCGGCGGTGATGACCTGAGTGGTTGGCACCGACGGGGTGGTTGACGCAACCGGCGACTATCGACGAAGGCGATCGACTATCGCGTGGATGATCGACAAGGTGGTGACCGCCGAGATTACGCGATGGTCGCAGTGACCGGCGACGGCAATCGACGGTGGTGACCGTCTATAGCGCTATGGCGGGGTGGTGACGCAATGCGGCGGTAGACCGCGGGCGACGGTGTCAATCGAAGACCAAAATGGTGGTGACCGCAAGATTGCCGGTGATGGTTCAACAGCTGATAATGATGTCGTAACTTGCACGCTAGAGATATAATTGAATCCGCTGAGGATTTTTGACCCATCCGAGGTTATTTGTCAGAGTGTTATCCGATGACATTAACCTGTGCAGAGTGGGTACAAAGTTTTGACCTTTCTAGTTATTGGTAATATTATTCGCGACGCCAACCTGTATGGAAGAGGCCGGGAAGTCCACCAAGGACTTTTGACCTTTCCCGGTTGTTTGTCGAATTTTGCTCGGCGACATTAACCCGCATGGAAGAGGCCGCGAAGTCCACTGGACCTTTTGACCTTTCCGGTGTTAGTCGAGTTTTACCAGACGCAACCCGATGGAAGAGGGCGTCCACTAAGGACGCTTGACCTATCCCGGTTAGTCGAGTTTTACATGATGTTAACCCAAAAGGTCGGAAGTCCACCAAGGACGTTTGACCTATCCGGTGTTAGTCGAAGTTTTACCGATGACGCAACCCGCATGTGGAGGTCGGATTCCAAAAGGACGTTGACCTATCCGGTTGTTAGTCGAGTTTTTACCGGCGACGCTAACCCGTATGGAAGAGGTCAAATTGAATCCGAGGTAGCCGACGGCAGACCGGCGTGACAATGGGCGCGATGACCGCCATGGCGGCGATGACCGGCAAGATTGCCGATGGTCGGCAGCGGATCGCCGACGTAGGGCTAAGATGACCGCTTAGTTTGCGGCCGACGGGGTGGTCGGCAGCGAATCGCATGGTACACGGTGGCGACGGTGTCGTAGTCGGCGGGGTGACCACGAATGGTGGTGACCACTAAGGCCGGCGTGATGGTTCAACTTGATAATTGATGTCGCACGTACGTTGAGATATAATCGGCCGCCGGATTTTGACCCATCCGGGTTGTTTGTCGAGCGTCCGGCGACATTAACTCGCGAGTGGGTACAAAGTTTTGACCTTTCCTAGTTATTGGCCTAATATTATTCGCTGACGCTAACTGTATGGGCCGGAAGTCCACAAGGACTTTTGACCTTTCGGTTGTTTGTCGAATTTTGCCGATGACATTAACCCGTATGGAAGAGGCCGCGAAGTCCACCAGGACCTTTTGACCTTCCGAGTCGAGTTTTACCGGCGATGACGTTAACCCGTATGGAAGAGGTCGGGGAAGTCCACCAAGGACGTTGACCTATCCGTTAGTCGAAGTTTTTACCACGACGCAACCCGCATGAAAAGGTCGTGGAAGTCCACCGCGCTGACCTATCCCGGTCGTCGAAGTTTTACCGGCGTTAACGTATGGAGGAGGTCGGGAAGTCCACTATGACGCTTTCCTATCCGGTTGTTAGTCGAGTTTTACTGACGCAACCCGTATGGAAGAGGTCAAATCAATCCGCTGGTGGTCGAGCCGACCGGCGTCGACAATGGCGCGATGACCGGCACAATGGCACGACCGTAAGATTGCCATGGTCGAAAGGATCGGCACGTAGTCGGCAAGATGACCAGATAGTGGTTGGGCCGACTGGTCGGCATGAACCGGCGACGGTAGTCGACGGCTAATCGACGCCTCGAATGGATGACCGCGACATGGTGATGATAAGCGGCGATGGTATATTCGGCAAAGGATCGGCGACGCAGCGCGGATGACCGGTATATATTGGCGACGGGGTGGTTTACCCAATCGGCGATCGGTCGACGCATGAATGACTTAATGCGCGATGACCGATGATAATGGTGATGACCGGCAAAGATTGACGGCGATGGTCGGCGGTGTGACTGATAGTGTTTGAGGGCGACGATGAATTTTGACCATCCTTGTTTGTCGAGTGTTATCCGGCGACATTAACCCGAATGAGTGGGTACAAAGTTTTGACCTTTCTGGTTGTTTGTCGAGCTTTTGCTCGGCGACATTAACCCGTGGAAGAGATCGCAGGAAGTCCACCAAGGACGCTTTGACCTATCCCGGTTGTTTGTCGAGTGTTTATTCGCGACGTAACCCGTATGGAAGAGGTCGAATATTTGCACGATAGCCGAGTTGACCATCGATCTTTGCCTTTTCGCTGGTGTTGCGACTTGCTTATCTTTTGAGATTAAGAGTTGCCCCGCCTCGAATCAAGGAACAAAGTTTGATGAATCTTCATTCTTCGCCATGTTTCTTTAAAAGCTGAATGCTCCACCTCGATGGTGGTTTTGATATTGTTGGAAAACTTGATTGCCATACAAGATGAAATAATGGGAATCAACTTCCACGACGGCCAATCATGCGTAGAAAACCGCGTAGAGTGAAAGTTTACGCCTTTAGCCTTGTATTAGTCCAAAGACACACACGTAATTAATGAGAACAAGAGACACCTGCAATTTAACGGAAAACCTCAAAAGAGGGAAAACCACGGGCCTAGCCCAAGAAAAGCTTCCACTATGTATCGTTTCAGTACAAAGTCTTCCGATTACAGATTCTGCATAGATACGAGAGAGGACCAACAACCGTGTAACAATGATCGTTGTAATATTAATGTGGAGATGCTGGACAATGATGGTGGTGATGACCGTCGAGAGGGTGTGACCTGGAGGATCTTGAGCTTCTTCTTCCTCCTTGCTTTTTTTTCCTCTTCTTCCTTGTTTGATTCTTCCTCTTCTGCTTACATTGACTGCAAGGATCACGCCTGGTGGGGTGGTTGACGATCGGTGCTCCTCTTCTTCACTTGTTTCAGCCCTATCTCCCTCCCTCATGTGAGGGATAGAGTTCTATTTATAGATGGGAGGAGGGCGTCGTAATTTATGCAAAGTCCGGTACCTCTGATCGGACGGCTTAGAATGGTTCCTTCGATCATTTGATGTATTTTGAGCATTTGGATGCCCAAATGAAGTCGTAATTATGAGATCTTAGGCTCGTTAGATCCGCTCGCCGAGACGCCGATTTGACTATAAACACTCTATATTTAAGAGCTATTTTGGGATGTAATTGATATCCCAAAGATTCCAAGGATATTTCCGCTTAATCTCGACGGCTCACTCAAATCGTCGCTTTTGATATTAAGATTCTTTGATTAGCGGTATTTTGAGCACCATATCAATTATAAAATGAAGTTTATGTTTCGGATAGGATCCTGAGCTTGAAACCACACAATCTTTAGGAAACAATAAAATAGATAAACCCATGAGCAAAAAAGTTCTATTTATAGAATTTTTTTAGAGTAGTTTTATTTCATAAATTACAATTTTTAAATAAATTGCCACTTAATGATCTCTATCGGTTAACGTTTCTTCAACCTCTAAACGAGCAAATGATCTGCAATTGTCGAGATTGATGTGCTGATGAGATATAATAACCTCAAGAGAAGCCATTAAATAAATACATTAAAATCATTAAAACTTGATAAAAATTAATTAAGAATCAGTCAATAATTTCTTTTCTAATAAAATAAAATAAAAAACTGTGCACGCATTACCAATTCGTTGCTTATTTACTACATTATTAAGTGCAATATGAAATGGAATGCAAGTTATGCATGCATTCAGTTTTGTTCAATTTTTAAAATAGTTTAATTATTCATCGATAATAAATAAATACATATATTAATAGGCTAAATGATCTCTAAAAACTTACTTAAACGTCTAATTTTAATCTTTTATTTTACCAATTTAAAGCATGAAATATATTTTCAATCTCAGCAGTGGCCTACTTCAATGTTTCTGAACATGGGAAAGAATTAGGTCTCCAGAGAGCTTTTAGTGCTTTGCTTTCAAAGCCTAAATTTTTATTTTCGATACCCGTTAATAAATGCTTTTGAAACTGAAGTTTATCTCAATTGAAAACTCCGTTTTAGCCCTTTCAAAAGAAAGACAAATACCTTTCGTTGATTTTAAACCAACTTTCATTTAATTTCAAAAGTTTAACCAAACTGTTTAATTATGATGAAAGAAAAAAGATGAAATTTTATGAAGCGTACTCTGAACATGAACAGGAGAGAACAGCAAGAAGAGAACAAACCAAAGCCCAACCATTTTCTCCATCTTATATGCCTTATTTCTAGTCTTACAAGAATTCCCCCCATTTTTTTCACATATATAATATGTAATTGCAGTTAAACTTATTTTAGCCGTCCTGTTTCAGCCATGAAAGCTTTAGTTATAATCATCCAAATTAACCAGGATATTACTACACCAGTTACTCAATTAAAACCAAAACTAACAATTACAATCTACTTATAATTAAAAAAATTTGCATCAGAATATTCTTATAAAAGAAGAAGATTATAATATATGCGAATGCGGCTAACTGCTAGCCTGCACGCGCGAATGCATGTGCATGGCTATGTCGCCCTTCATGCAAGGGCGGACCCACGGATGCTCACGGCAAATGTCCATCCTAAAAAATAAATTTTATTTAATGAAATGAAGAATTTTATAATTTGCATATTTGTCTACTTTAAAAATATTAATTTTATTCATAAATTACTTAAATTGATTTACTTCATATAATTTTTTTTAAAAAAATATTTTGTACTTAGTATTTCAAAAATGGATAAAAAAGATTTTTATATTTTATTAACTTTTGTAGTAATCAAATAATTTAATCTATAAATCTTGAGTAAAATTAATTTATATATTTAATCTTAAGAAGGTGAATAAACTATAAATTATAAGCTATAATTTTCATATTTTTATCTATTTATAATTTTCTTTTATAAATTTGATGATTTTATCTTACTAATTATTTGTATTTTTCTAAAAAAATATGTGATATAATTTTATTTATTTAATTATGCATATTATGATTATTATTTAATTATTTAAAATATTGTTCATTTTAAAAAAAAAAATGCGTTGATTGTGCCCCTACTTTTATGGACGTGTGGTTACAATGCATACGGGCGCGCTTAAGCACACCTACGTCCTCACGACTCTTTCATACGCTGAAGCGATTTAGAGCTTATAGTGCATGCAGATTCATGTGCAATCATCCTGCTATTCAATGTCTAGGGCTATCAAAAAAATTCATTGTTCTAATCATATTTTGCTCGTTAACTAAAGAGTAATACAACAAATAGTTCGATATATAAACGATAATATGAACAATCATTTGTTCGAGTTCGCTCGATTTAGCTCGAAATAAAAATTATATTATATTATATTATTATTATTATTTTTATTATTACTATTATTTTATTACTATTATTATTATTTATTATTATTATTATTATTATTATTATTATTATTATTATTATTATTATTATTATTATTATTATTATTATTATTATTATATATGATACGTCCTCAGAAAATTAATCTGATCAAGCACGAATCTCAAGGCATTTTCGTAAATGCCGATCTAATCACATTTCAAGAAGCTTACAATTTGACCGCTCGATGAGACTAACAGCAACATCAAGCATACCGATCGAAGCTCGAATCGACTTAGATCAAGCTTATCGGAGCATGAAAATGGATCCCGATCCGCCAAATGGTCACCAAAATCGACATATTTATACGATCGAGCGCTCGCCAAGACGAATCCAACGAATCCAAGATCACCCAATTCATCATTAAGGCACCTGCATCATCAAAATACACCGCTCGATCGATCGTGACGCCGTCGATGGGAGTGGTTGGAGTTTTCCAAATTTACAAGGCTCGCCACTCCCAAAAAATCTATAAATAGAGCTTCATTCTCACCTTAGGGGACCGAATCGATTTGAAGACCGAGAGCTCGAGAACCACCAACGACCTTGACGCACATCGACTCACCACCGCAGTTCAAGATCGTGAGTCGCCTGGGAGATCGCCCCGTGGGACTAGAAAAGACCAGCTTGCCGCCCTTTCTCCTCAAGATCAAGAGGTTGCTCCCGTAAGATCGCCTCGCCGCTTTTGGGAAACTTCTCCTTGGGTCGAGTTGACCGATATTGTATTTTTCTACACTCTAATATTGTTTCCGCCTCAGAACACCTTCTTCTCCAACTAACAAGCAAGGACCTCAGATCTTTGAACACATAGTGAAAGTTCTGATCGGCAAGGCCCGCGGTTTTTTCCCTTAACGGGTTTTCCAATGATAACCCCTCGTGTTCATATCCCCGCTTGTGTGTTGATAATTTTGGCTACACGAAGATCTCGTGATCTACCGGAATAAAATTCTCAAGACGCAATGCTTACGCCTGTGGAATCTCCCCCCCATTGCTATATCTCCAATATGGTTGGTAAACGGGTTTGCGCCCAACGCCTTCTCATTCTCGTGATCAAGGACGCCAAGTCTCCAACACTTCTACATAATGTACTGTCCGTGTGAGGGTCCGTGTGCCCCTCTTTGGAAGATCGCTCAAAGGATGGAGGATTCCTGAAATTCTTCGACTCGCGAGAGGACCGAAAACGCTCCAACACGCCTGGAAGAGCTACGTTCCTGACGCCCTCAAAGATAATCCAGATTTTCTTCCCGAGAATGATTACCCGGAATGCCGGATCAACAAGTAGAGAACCCTGGCAATTCACATCCAGATCGCTCTATTCACCCCACACGAATGGGCTCCAGATCGGTAAAACTCCACGCCATCTTATACGCTGATGAACTACGACGACCGGTGGAAGAGTTCGAAAACAACTGAATGATCCATTCTCCCGCCGCTTCCAAAACTGCCCCCGCCGCTGAAATCATCTCGCAATACCCGATTCGACGAGATTCAAGCTTCCCAAGATGGACCTTATGATACAACCGATCCAGACGAGCATATCAATCACTTTCGAACGATCATGCACATTCGCAAAATGACTCTGCCTGTGTCGTATTCCCCGACTCTCAAAGGACGTTCGCACTTGGTTCTATTCGCCAAGGGTCCGTCCGATCATTTGGAGAGCTCGATTTTTTGTAGAACAGCTCGCAAGAGAATCATCGGGGATTCATCACATCTCCAATCCGTAATCCATGGAGAGTCCCTCAAAGAATTTCCGAGGTTCTCCTCAAGCTCGAAAGATACCGGGAGTAGATCCAGAACTTTTGAGGGGCGTGATTCTCGGAGGACTCCGCCCAGGATACTTCTATTCATCATTAATGCGGGAGACCCATTCCTATGCTGACCTGGTCCACCGAATAGAGGCACAAATCTCCGCCGAAGCTCGCTGCTCATCAACCATCAAGCGCAAGAAGGTTCCCAAAGGTGATGTTCAAACATCTCTAAAAGAAGAGAAAAGAACCTCCCCCCAAAACCTCCTCGAGTGACCTCGATGACTTAATCGAGAGGAAATATACGCTCTCACGCCATGAACATCCCCGCTATTCGTGAAGAGGATGTCGCACCTTTAAAGCCCGGAATTGGAAATCAAGAGAAATTCTCGCCACTTTCACCGCAAATGAGTGCCACAACCAAGGAGGAGATTGAAAGACTAGCCGTGGGTATCTAGGCCATTTTATACAAAACCCCCGTCCCAAATGGGGGCAACCATCAGAAACCGCGGCCTGAGATAGAAACAATTGCAGAGGCCGGTTATCTCCAAATATTCATTGCCGCCTTCAAGAGCCGAGAAGAAGTCTCGGTTGACCATTCTATCACCTTTGATGATTTATATCTAGGGCTTTGCATCCCACATCAAGATCCCCTCACATCGCGTGGGGTCGGTGATCCATGCTTCAATATTAAAAGGATATTGATCGACAATGGGAGTTCGGTTGATGTTTTTTTTTACTCCACTTTCCTTAGCATGGGTATAAAGAGAGAAGCTTCAACCCGGCCGGTCCAATCATGGATTTGATAATCGACCAGATAGTGGAAGGGACAATCGCCTTCCCGTAACTCTTGAGAATTTCGACACGCAACCCACTTGATACAATTTATTGTAGTCAAGTCCAGTCCGTACAATGCAATATTTGGGAGACCTCTCCAGTCTATATTCGGCGCAATCACATCTGGCTCACCTCAAGATGAAATTCCCGACACCGCATCGGCATGGTAAGTGGAATCAACAGATAGCAAGCGTATATCAAGCAAGCCCACCATTTACGCCAAGAACCCTCAACATCGAGAACTGACCACGAGATGAGGATGCCTCTCAAAGGGCTTCTCCAAATTGAAGATGTAATTTGTCTTCCTATTTCGTTGATCCATCGCGAAAGGTGAAGGTGGGATCGCTTCGTCACCGATCGTAAATAAGAATACGTAGATTTTCAGAGTAAAAATCAAGATATCTTTGCCCGATATCCGATATTCCGGCATTGACCAAGTCATTACGACTCCTCAAAGTTGACTCAACCTACAAGCTTCTATACGTAAGAAAAGAACCTTCCAACAATTGCGTCATAGAACAAGAAATCACCAAACTTCGGAAGTCAAGTTCATTCGAGAAGTCTACTACCCCACCGTGGCTAACGTAGTGTTAGTCATAAAGCCAACGGGTTCCAGAGAATGTGCATCACTACACTAATTGATCGCATGCCCAAAAGATAGCTTCCTTCGTCGACGACCAACTAGTTGATGCATCGACATCGATGTCGAAGCTTCATGGATGCCTATTCGCTACAATCACAACCTGTGATAGTCAAAAGGTCCTTGGACTCTTCCATATGTTAACATCGCCGAGTAATGCTTATAAACAACCTTGGATAAGTTGGCAATCCTCTATAGACGCCAACTTTCTCCATAACAAAGTTAACATCATCGAGTAAACGCCATACACAACCTCGATAGTCAAAAATCCTCGATTCACCGAGATCTTCCTATAGTTAACATCGCCGTAGTAACGCCTCGATAAACAACCTTGGATAAGTTGGCAATCCTCATACCGCCTCCATAACAGTTAACATCATCGAAACGCCCGATACACAACCCAGATAGGTCAAAAGTGGACTTCCCACGACTTCTTCCATACGTTAACATCCGAGTAACGCTCGATAAAACCTGATAAGTTGGCAATCCTCAGGCCGCACAACTTTCTCCATAACAAAGTTAACATCATCGAAAACGCCTCCGATACACAACCTCGATAGGTCAAAAATCCTCGATTCAATTCGAGATCTTCCTATACAAAGTTGACATCGCCGAGTAACGCTCGATAAACAACCGGATAAGTTGGCAATCCTCTATACGCCACAACTTTCTCCATAAACAGTTAACATCATCGAGTAAACGCCCGACACAACCTAGGATAGATCGAGGTTCGGAGAACCTATAAATATATTCGTAAAGTTTGCCGAGTAACGCTCGATAAACAACCTGATAAGTTGCAATCTATAGACGCTACAACTTTCCATAGTTAACATCATCGAAAACGCCCGACAACAACCTCGATAGTCAAAATCCTTAGCGATTCAACTCACCTCTTCCATACAGTTAACGCCATCGAAGTCACGCCTCGACAAACAACCTCGATAGTCAAAATCCAACTGATTCAACTCGACCTTCTTCCATATGGTTAAGCCATCGAGTCACGCCCATAAACAACCTCGAATAGTCAAAATCTTCCGGATTCACTCCTTCACGCAGTATCGCCATCGAGTCACACTCAAACTTCTGATAGTCAAAGATCCTCGCGGCAACTAATCATGCTGACCACTGTTGCCATCATCATCACCGAACATTATCTCCGGCCAGGCTATCATCGCGCCACATATCTTGCCGTTTCGCTGACCATCGGCTCAGCCAACCATCATGCTGACACCGGCACTACCGCATCGCCATTATACCATATCGCTTATCTCTTCGCTGATTATCGATTTCGCCGACTGCTGACGCCGCTACCGACCACCCCGCTGGCCGCTAACTATCGTTGTATTACCGCTGCATACGGCTAGATCGCATCGACATCTTATCTCGCTGACTACTGCATTACCATCGTAATTCGCTACGCCGCTGAATTCCCGCTACAACCATCGTCTAGGCCAGCCATACTCCGCCGGCCAAGCATTCAGATTACTACCGCCGACCTTTCGATGAACTAACTTATCGCCGATCGCCGGCCACATCGCCACATTCGCAATCGGCCGCCAGCCGTCATGATTCACGCCGCTCGCCGCCACATTCCCGCCGACACTATCGCCGGTCTACCGCAGCATCACCGGCAACTCAGATGATCGAGATAAAAATTATTCCAAGGAGAGTGCCCAAACTCCCACCGGGAGGGCTATGCACTCTGCTGGGAGATGAGGATAGAGGTTGATCCAAGAGAGTGCAAACTCCCACCGGGGAGGGCATGCACTCCTGCTGGAGATGAAGAGGAGAGGGTGATCAAACTCCCACCTGGGAGGCTATGCACTCAAGAGGAGAAGAGGAGATCCAAAAGAGTGCCCAAACTCCCACCGGGGAGGGCTATGCACTCTAAGAGGAGAAGAGAGAAAAATGTGCCTTTCCTCTGGGGTTTTATAGACCCCTCTGGCAAAAAAAGCAAAAAAAAACCGCAGCCAAACTGTGGTCTGCCAGGTTCTGACACAAGTCATGTTCGCTGGCTGACCACATACTGCTGAGCCTCTACATGCACGCTGCCACCATGCCTCAACCGGATCCATGTCGGCCGCTGGCCCCATGGGCGCTAACCATGGCCGAACCGCTTCATGTCAGAATCGGCCATGGTCAGAATCTGCCATGCTTCTTCGCCTGAAGGCCATAATTGCTGTTTTCAGACTGCATCCTCAAGGCCTGAATTCGCCAACCCGTGACCACCGCCAAATCCCCAGCGTCTCCCACGACGCCGATTCGACTGATACCGGCTTGGCATCGTTATGGCTACATTGTAAGCGGCCATGTACATGGCGCCATCGCCATGGCGCCCGCACGCCACCTGCACCATGAAGCTTGCTCGCCTCTGGATCGATCCAATCAAATCTCACCACAGATACCTATACATACATTTGCGTCTGCAGCTTCCATAGTCATAATCTGCTTCTGAAGACTGTTTCAAAATGCGCATTGATGGACTCTCAAATTTCATTGAAGAATTTGCTATTTTCAGTATGACATATATTTTTGGATGACTAAGATAATGTCACCCAAAAATAGAACGATACGTCCTAAAATTAATCGATCAAGCACGAATCGGCATTTTCGAAATGCTCGACCACCGACAAGAGTTACAAAATTGACCGTCTGACAGACGAACAAGAATAACAGCATCGGTCCGATCAACAATCGACTCGATCGCTATCGAGCATGAAAATGGATCCCGATCCGCCAAATGGTCACCAAAATCGACATATTTATAGTCGATCGAGCGCTCGTCAAATCCAACGAATCCAAGATCACCCAAGACATCATTAAGGCACCCCGATCATCAAAATACACCGCTCGATCGAGGGATCGATGCCGTCGGCGATGGGAGTGGTTGAGTTTTCCACGAATTTACAAGGCGCACTCCCAAAATCTATAAATAGAGCTTCACCTTAGAGGGGACCGAATCGATTTGAAGACCGAGAGCTCGAGAACCACCGACGACGCATCTATCACCACAAGAATGTCAAGATCGAGCGCCTGGAGATCGTGGGACTAGAAAAGACCGCTTGCCGCCTCTTTCTCCTCAAGATCAAGAGGTTGCTGTAAGATCGCCTCGCCGCTTTTGGGAAACTTCTCCTTGGAGTTGACAGATTTTTCTACACTAATATTGTTTCCTCAGAACACCTTCTTCTCCCAACTAACAAGGGGACCATATCTTTGAACACATAGAAAGTTCTGACGCAAGGCCTGATTTTTCCCTTAACGGGTTTTCCACGATAACCCTGTTCATATCCCCCGCCAGGTGTTGATAATTTTGCAATGACTAAGATCTCGCAGATCTACCCAATAAAATTCAAGACGCAACAATATATACATATAAACACATTTACATATCACAAATATAAATATATTAGTGGTTAAAATTTGTTATAAAAGATTTGTGTTGAATCCTCTATCAAAAAAATTTATTGTTCGGAATAAATTGTTTATATTGTTTAGTTAAATGAACATAACAAACATTTCATTTCGATATATAAACGAAAGTAAAATAAAAAACAAATTTCAATGAGCCAAACACGAAAAGAGATGTTTGTTTCTAATACACCCTACTAGTGTCCATCTCAAGGATCCTCTAGAAAATTTATTATAATTTGCATATTTACTCAGCTTAAAAATATTAATTTTATTCAATTAGATGAAAAAGTTTATAATTTTGCCCATCCTCAAAATAATGGACTTAAGAATAATTTTGAGATGAATATTAAACAAATAGTATTATATACACATCTTAAAATGAATTTAATTTTAACTTATTGTAATCTCATATAATTAATATTTTTAACTCATGTAATCTAGTTATAAACTATATTTTATAAATTTATAATAATTTTAAATCATAAAATTTTTTAAAATTTTTTTTGTATTAGTTATATTCTTCTTATAAATTATATTTATATTTATATATTAATATTACAATTTTTTAAAACATTTAACATGCACATATTAATTAATATTAATATTAATTAAATTCATAAATTGCTTAAATTAATCTATCATATAAATTTTTTAAAAAAATTTATTTTGTACTTAGTATTTCAAAAATGGATAAAAAGAATTTTAATATTTTATTAACTTTGTAGTCATCAAATAATTTAATCTATAAATCTTGGATAAAATTAATTTATATATTTAATCTTAAGAAGGTGATTAAATTATAAATTATAGGCTATAATTTTACATTTTATCTATTTATAATTTTCTCTTATAAATTTGATGATTTTATCTTACTAATTTTTATATTTTCTAAAATTAAAAATATTATAGAATTTTATTTATTTAATTATACTTATTATGATTATTATTTAATTATTATATTATTTTATTATTTAAAATATTACTCATCCTGAAAAAATAAGTTGTTCCGCCCCTGAGCCCAGATGCCATCTTTTTTGCTCTGCTATTTATTATTCTATTTTGAAGGACCAAAAGATGTACAACGATTCAATTTTTTTTTCTCCAAAATTCTCACCAATCGAAGGGTTGAAGTTACAAGTGAGGCTAAATTATTTAGTTCAGGCCTCGAATTAAGACCCATATTGATATCTAAAGAGTAGTCGTCACATAAAATTATAATTTTATTAATTTTAAGCAAAATTTAGGTACATTTTCTAACTAAATAAGTTTTCGTGTTTAAAAATAGAGGACAGATGATTTGTTATAAAAAAATACATCCAATAAAACATGATTTCTTATGCAATTCTCATGTTAAAAATTTTTAGAAGTAAAGATGAGGTCATCTATCTACTGATTTTAATAAATTTATAATTGTAACTATGTCAAATATCACCGACCTCTCTAATGGAATTAAAAGAAAGTATGATTTATAGATTCGTGTAATTTTCAAGATAATAGTAGATAAGACATTATCCAGATTTTGAACTCATGTGAGACTTTAGATCTCGTAGTTTCCTATAGAAGCCCCTATAGTTAAATACTCCCAATAAATGACGAGAACTTTGATTAAGAAAGAGTTTAATGCATAGCGTAAGTAGCGAGATCTCAAGTTTTAGATTTATATTTATGAAATTTATCATTTCGTTAAATGATGATTGGGGAATGATGGCGTCTCTAGATCTTTTTCATCATCGCGTGAGGTCCATATTATGCTCTAAAAAATTACTAACCTCAACAATTTTATTGAATTATTGAATTAAAGAGAGTATGATTTAATGTGTATAATTTGAAGACAAATGAATAGAGATAAGATTACCTAAAGATTTCACCTCATTTGTGAGGACTTTAGATTGGTTCGGTTTTAGGCGAAGCATACAATTAATTCCCTCTATAGAGAGAACTGATTAAGGCTAGTCGTAGATCTGAATCGAGTGTATTAAAGATGTAGAGTTTTAGAATTTAAGATATGAAATTCATCATTTTAGCTTAAACCGGATGGTTGGGAATGATGACGCTTTGATGATCCCATATTTGTCATCGATAGTCGGTCTCACTTAATTAGAGGAGAATGACCAAATCGGAATCCTCATCAAGAATATGAAGACGGACAAAATCTCAGACTGTTTGATCTATAGACGCCTTAAGTCTACCTTACTGAGAGGAGTCGAATCTACCAAGAAGCCTTAAGATCGGTGGTTTTGATGATGTCATCTATCCCATGGTTGGGCCATCCCATGTCCCTATTCACTTAATTGAGAGGTACCCCCAGATGGATCTAATCAAAGAACAGGTTACATCGTCAAGAAATCCTTAGATTGATATATCTCGGAGACACTTTAAGTCTAGACAGAGAGTTATTTGCCTATCAGTACCATATGATTCACAACTCGACGTGAGCCATCAGAGCATACGAAGCTTGTGATCGTAATATAATGGAGCCGATTAGCCAAACCAAATTGAGGACTCGGAACTTCATCTGTGAGTCATGCCAAGCTACGCTGAGACAAAGGCCACGCCCCATGCATGAGATTGATTGAGAGTGAACATAGAGGACACTGATTTGACATTGCTCCTTCGAGCTAATTTTCTTGATTTTCATCCCCGACAAACAAATATGAAGGTGGATGGATTGAGTTTGATTTAAATTTTTAATGATAGAGTTTCAAAGAAATTTGAAGCTTTTGATTTAAAATTTTGATTAATTTGAATATGTTTAAGAGATTTAGATCATGTCAACTTTGTTTAGTACTAGATTAGATCTACTATCACCGACAAAATCGAGATATTTCAGAAACTTTATTATATTTTTTAAGTTTTGTTAACCCTACAATCCTAAGACTAAGGGAAATAACGCACCATCCTTACACTTGAATTTAAGCATTGATAATCTACATGGTGTATTTAAGACTTTATGCAATTTTTTATTTCTGCATTATGAGATCGATTTCAGATTGCTGCTTAATTTGATTTAAAAAATTAATTAATTTGAATATGTTTAAGAGCTCTAGATCCTATAAACTCTATTTAGCTGCTAATAGAGGATTACATCTACTACCACCTGACAGAATCAGTTTCTCAAATATTTCACTGATTTAAAACACCTATTATAAGTTTTTAGGTTTTGTTAACTGACCAAATCTAAGACTATATCGAAAACCCGCAAAGATCTCGACTTGAATTTAAACATTAACGTGTCGATTACATGCGGGTGTATTTAAGAATTTGGGTAATTTTATGTTTGAATTATGATATTGATTTCAGATTTTTATTTAATTCTAATTTAGTCTGCGCAGCCTTTTTAGACATCAAAATTTGTACTTGAAATCTCTATGTCCGAGCACATGTAGGTGTTTATAGCTTAGATAATTTCTCCTAATTAGTGATTTTGTTGATTTTGAAAAATCATAATTAGAATGAAATTCTTTAATTTCTATATTGAAGGAAAGCTCCATGATATTTTTTAGATTTTGGTTTAGTATCGCTTACTTTTGTATAAAGAGTTGTAGATCCGAAGAAAGAAGGCATTTAGATTGTAGTTTAAAATATTATATGCACTTAATTTTACTTGTTTTTTTTGTAATTCTCACTTTGATTATGTTCAATCTACATCACTTTTGAAAAGTTATTTGATTTAGTTTTATTGTTTTACCTACTTATGCTTATTACCAAGATAAGTAATCACCCCAATATTCATATATAAGAGTTATTAAACCCAATTTGAATTCATCCCAGACTTTAAGTTTATTATAAGTTTGTTATGAGTTCAACATACCCCTCACCCACCAAATTAATTTTAATTGATAATTTGAGAGAGAACTCACTCATTACTTCAATTTAAGTATAATCGTTATAGAGTTTGTGAGTTTAATATTAACCTCTCCAAATTTACTTACATTTTAAATGAGTGTTCCATTCTTTCCAAAATTTTCTTTAAAGGCTCCGCCTCTATTTCTTTTTTATTTAACATTTATCTTCATATTTATCATATTTTATTAGACTTAGATTTAAGTAATTTTCCTTTGAATTTGTTTAAGTTCTAAATTTTAGTCTAAATTTCTGACTCCCGATCATCCCCTGTGAGCCTTCATCGTATTTTGACTTTTACCCCTCTTGAAGTATAGTGAGATCTTGTGACACCAATCATTTTCATCTCGTCGCACTCTCTTTATGAGGCCTTTAAATAAAGAAGACATACAATCAATATATATTCATTCCCCTTTTTTTCTAAGTCAAAATTAGACAAAATTTCGACAAAGATTTCATGTAGGAGGAGCATTTACAAGTGTTGGCTCTTGCATTAACTGGCGTAATGAAGTGTCTGGACTCCATTTATTTTCATCTCTCGTCTCTGAAAGCAACGATTTTTCTTAACATGTAAAGAAAAGCAAACATATATATATATATATATATATATATATATATATATATATATATATATATATATATATATCCACATTCATAACATATATTTTACGCATTTTTCGACGCAGAATGATGTTGGAACGGTTGATATGCGACGATGGAAGTATAATGACACGGAATCGAAAAGAAGAATTCTTGATGATGTTCTTCCCAATTTTTGAGGCAAAATTGGATGGGTTATGTAAGAATGCGAAAATAAAAGAAAGAAGATCTGATGTTCTTCCCTCGATCATGAAAAAAAAATTGGATGAAGTAATATGCGAAAAGAAAGAAGAATTCTCCTCGGCAATGTTCTTCCCGACATGGAGGCTAAAATTGAAAGTGAAACGCAATAAAAACCGAAGAAGATTACTGATTTCTTCCGACGGCTACAAGGTGGGTATAGCAAGGCGCGATGTGAAACCGAAGAATGCCTTTAACGATTTTCTTCCAGAAAAGTGGAGGGTTTACGGGCTGCGGAAAGCGGGTTGGGCAGTTTGGTGGGCTGGCGGGCCAAGGAATGTAGGCGGGTCAGCGGTTTGCGGGCTGGAGGTGAAGGCGGGTCACGGATGGGGCCGCAGAGCAGTTTCGCTTGCGGGATTGGACAGCGTAGGCCACAACATGGTTTTGCGGCGAGTCGGAGGTCACGCGGAGCAGGATGGCACCAGCGTTGGGTCGGGACGCGCAGTGGAGGGCCTGCGGGACGTGCGGGCGACGGGTTTTCGGCAGACGTAGGGTCGTGCGGAGCTGGATGGCGCTGGCGGCGGGTCAGGATGCGCGGAAGTGGGCCCGCGAGACACGCGGGCGGCAGGTTTTTGGCAGACGTGGGATCGCGCAGAGCGGCATGGCGCCGGTGGCGGGTCAGGATGCGCTGGAGCGGGCCCACGGGATGGCGGGCGGTGGGATTCTGGCAGACGGGGTCGCGCGGAGCAGGATGGCACCAGCGACGGATTTCCGGCGGGACGCGCAGCATGGGCATGTGCGGAGTTGCGGAACACGGAGGAGATTGAGATGAGAGGGAATTATTTTACCTGTGTGCAGAGAACTTTTTCCAATGAGGGAGAATAATGCAGGAGAGAGAAATGTGGGAAGAAAATCAGGAGGGAATGGGGAGAGTGAGGTAGTTTTTCTTTTTGGAGAAGTTACTCAAAAAAAAAAAAAACTGAAAAAAAATAAAATGGGGGGAATGGTTGCTGCGCGAGGGGGTAATTTAGGAATTTTTTAAATAAATTTTAAATTTATTAAGCGGTTGCGGCAAAAGTGCATACTAACGAGAACGAATAAGCGAAACCGAAAGAAGAATCGCCTCTTGGCGACGTTCTTCCCCGATTCTAAGCAAAGCGAGGCAGGTAAAGAGAAACCAAAAGAAGACCACTGACGATGTTCTTCCTGGTTTGAGGCGAAACAAAAAGTGGAGGGTTTGCGGGCTGCGGAAAGCGGCTGGGCGGTTTGGTGGGCTGGTGGGTTGGCTGGATGCGGGTAGGTGGTTTGGTGGGCTGGCTGGATGCGGGTTGGTGGGCCAAGGAATGCAGGCCGATCAGCAGTTTATGTGCCGGAGGCGAAGGCAGGTCGTGGATAGGGCTGCGGAGCAATTTCACTTATGGAATTGGACAGCGCGGGCTGCGGCATGATTTTGCGGCAGGCAGAATGTCGTGTGGAGCGGGATGGCGCCGGCAGTAGGTCCGGAAATGCGGAGGCGGGTCTGCGAGACACGCGGGCAGTGGGTTTTCGGTGAATCCGGGGTCGCGCCGAGCGGGATGGCACCGACGGCGGGTCGGGATACGCGAAAACGGGCCCACGAGATACGCAGGCGGCGGGTTTCTGGTGAACGCGGGGTCGCGCGGAGCGGGATGGCACCGGCGGCAGGTCGGGATGCGCGGGCGGCGGTTTTACGGCGAATGCAGGGTCACGTGGAGCGGGATGGCGCCAGCAGCAGATTTTTGACAGGATGCTTTGCGGGATGCGCGGCGTGGGCACATGCGGAGTTGCGGAAGATGGAGGAGATTGAAAGGAGAGGGAATTCTTTTACCTCTGTGCAGAGAACATTTTCCAACGAGGGAGAGGAATGCAAGAGAGAGAAACGTGGGAACAAAATTATGAGGCAATGAGGAGAGTGGGGTAGTTTTTATTTTTGGGGAAGTCACTGAAAAAAAAAGAAAAACTAAAAAAAAAATTGGGGGGAACAGTTACTGCGCGAAGCGATAATTTAGGAATTTTTAAAATAAATTTTAAATTTATTAAGCGGTTTTAATATGGATTACCATAAACACATACAATATATATTAATTAAAGATAATTTTGATGTTCCGAGCGCAATATGCATAGTTTCACAATCGAGTTTCGTCAGCCAAATTGTCCATTTCAAAAAAATACGATCATCGCTTTCAACCGCTCAATTTTGTAATGAACTCATCCAATTAAATGAAAAAAGTATTACATTTGTGATTTCAAGCAACATAATCAATTTTATGAACGAAAGTCATTTGGTTCGCTCCCGACCTCGACATACGTGCAAGATTGATGACTAGCTTGCTCAGTTGATCATCAAGTTATAAAATATTTATATCATGACCAATTTGAATGTTCTAAATGCAAAAGTGCTCACGATCGGGTCATTTGAGTAGATTTGGTGAGCCTCAGGTTTTTTAAATTGATATCACTTCAAATCACTGGACATTTGCACATACTCATCTAAATTGAGCGCGGATAGTCTCATTTAATATATTTTGATGTTTTGAAGCTAACGATAGGATCAATTTTATGAACGGTGGTCATTTGGTCATCGTAGCTTTTAACTTTGATATGCATGTCGACACATTGATAGCTCGAGCTTAATCAATTGCTCATTAGATTTTGCAATATTTATATTCTGATCAATTTCAATGTTCTGAACATGATGGAGAAGTCTGTTCATCGATCGGAGGTCATTTCGACTACTTTCAGTGACGTCTAGTGCATTTTGAGCCTCAATTTGACACTATCGCCTCAAGTTTGTTGAATTCGATTTGTAGACTTGACTTTGAAATATGGCACACATATGGAGGTCAGCATCTACATAGTCAGAGAAGGTAGCCGACCCAACCTGACCAAAGGATCCTTACCAGCAACACATGGGTTATGTCATCCAAGAAATCCTTGCACTGGGGTGTTTGTCAGGAGACATGCTTAAGTCTAAATGAGAGGTTGTTTTCCATATCAAGTATACCCATGATTCACAACTCAGGACAGTCATTGGGGAGCATCTAGGTCGTTATCGTAATATAATAATATCGAAAGCCACTCAATCGAGGACTCACGTGATATTATCTATGGAGCCTACTAGCCAAGCCATGCAGTCAGAGAACATGGGCCACATCCTTACTGGCATGAGATTGATTGAGAGTGAATATAACAGAACACTTGATTTGACATTGGCTCCTTTGTGAGCTAGAGTTTTCTTAATTTGTCACCTTTGACAAACAATTGCAGAAGGTGGTTAGATTGAGTTTTGCTTTAAGATTTTAATGATAAAATTTTATTTAAGTATTTTCAGATTGATATTTAATTTGAGTTAATTTGATTTAAAAATAAAATCACATTTTGATAAAAATATCTCCTCTGATTGAAATCACCATTCAACACAGCCACCATCTAAGAATTGATTGAATCAATATATTTGAGAATTTTAGATCCTCTCAACTGTTTAGCTCTAACAGAGGATCGAGATCTACTACCACATGTCATAAAAACTTTTAGATATTTTCTGCGAAATTCTTATAATAGATTTTTTTGGGTTTTGTTAACCCGTGCAGATCTAGACTAAGCTGAAAGCCCCTGCTCCTCAAACACTTAAATCAAAACATTCAGCATAGTGTCGGGGCTTATGCGGGTTTGTTTCCAAATTTTTTGAATTTTATGCAACTTATAAAATTTGCACGCTTTATGAAGCAATTAAAGCTATGCCTAAGAAACTCCTTGTGGAACACATAAATCACTTGAGGATGCTTGTACACTTCTTAAAGCATTACATTTGAATTTATAATATCTCATTATATGCATAAATTTTGAAGGAGTGAGTAGAAGTACATGATTGCTTTATAGTGTGTATGTTATTCATCTTATTATATTTCTAACTCACTTTTATTTGATAGGTTTGCATGCAAACTCACCTCATAATAAATGTGATATCCCAACAAGATGCTTGCGCATATTTGATCTGTGATCTTTTCAAATTGGCTCACATCAATATAATATGTTTAAATGTATAGTTATCTCAATATGTGTATTAACTTTCATCTAATAATACGCTTGTATGTATTTCGATATACACATTTGAGTTTAGATGTGTTGCCTTGATATGCGTATTGACTCTCTCATAATTTGATTTGAGATTTAAGCTTAAGTGCAAAGAAAAATCTAGAAGGTGATTCTCTTTTCTTTTTTCTTTTATATTATTGTCATTTAATAAATCTATTCCAACACATAACCCTTCCTTCTTTTATAAATAGAAGAGATGGGATGTTTAACTTTACCATTCCCTTCCCATTCATTTTCATCCTTGCAAGTGTTGAGTGAGTTTTAGGATTTCAGAAATTGGTCCAAACATTTGACCTTCAATTTAGAGGTATACTATGTACTTTGCAATGTTTTCCTTGCATTTAATTTATTTTTACATATATCTATTAAAATGTTAAGCCACTTAGTTAATCTCATGTTTAGTTTAGGTTGATTTGATCATTTAGATGCGTCTTTTAGTTTTGTTTCTTATGTTTTTTTAAGTCAAAGATTTGGTGAAATTTCGGCAGATTTCGGCTAAGGGACCAATATCTAAAAATTTTTTTTGTCTTTCTCGGTACACGTTATTGAGTGTAGCGAGTGGTGTATTCGACACCATCACCATCCCTTCATACATGGGGCATTAGCGGGTCTTAAAAAGAAACCACATATATTTTCATACATCCACAATCAACAACACTAATAACTTGCATTCAAAATAGGTAAGCTATAGAAGAAGGACAATTGCTTGGAGTGCAATATTTCCTCTTTATAAACCCACTCCTCCTCAATACTCTTGTGACTTGATGGAAGGGGGAATCAAAAAAAAAAGAAGCAAGGGTGTTGTCGGTAACTAAATAAGATTAGGATTGGATTTCATGCAGCCTCCAATAGAGAAAATCAGGAGGTGAAGGGATGAAGGTTGTCCATGTGAGTCAGTTTCAGCTGAGGGGAAGGAAAGGAAGGCTCGGTTGCTTCTTAGCATGGTCGGCAGAGGTAGGTGTGAGTAAAATGAAATGTGGAGGGTTGTAGGAGGTATTATGGCTAGAACGATAGGAAGATATGGTGGTCGGTGAGCTTGTTAGATGCAAGGAATCAGAAGAAGAAATAGAGAGGGGGAGGGAAGAGAATGGAGCGGGAAGAAGAAGAAGGAGAGGGAAGCCTGTCCTTCCTTGCATGAGGCTTTGTGGCTTGGATGAGAGAAGTAGGAGGTGGAGTTTCTATTCAATTCAAATGGAAGAAGAAGAAGGAAAGAAGCCTCTTGTCGTTCGGTTTGAAGGGGAGAAGTAGCCCTCAAAGAAGGAGGGAATGGTTGTGGAGTGCTTGCGCGGGAGTGGTTGGCCAGCGAGTCGTTGAGAGGAGAGCCTAATTTGGAGATCAACGGAAGGAGGAGCCGTCTGAGCGTGAGGATGAAAGGCTTGGCTCGGGCCAGGTCAAGCGTGAAGAGGGAACAGGTAGAGCAGTTAGGGCTTAATTTGGGTTATTATATGGTTAAATTTTAAAGTATGCATTTAAACTAATATGAACTTTAATTGTTAATATATATGTTGATTCAAGGTTATTTCTATGTTCTGGATGCAACGGTGCAATCCATTTCATAATCCTGAAATTGGGTCAAATTGGGTCAATTTCAATTCAAAATGTGTCACCCCCGACATTTATTCATCATCATCAATAGAGTGTGAATAGTCTCACTTGATAGATTCTAACATTTCAAAACTAATGACACAATTAATTTCATGAACAGAGATCATTTGGTTTGCATCAGTGCCTCATGACCTTGATATGCGTGCAGGTGCATTGATGACTCGATTGCATGATAGATTGATCATCAAGTTGTGGAATATTTATATTCTGACCATTTTTGATATTATGAATGCGATGGCGATGTCCGTTCATCGATCGAAGGTCATTTGGGTTGATTTTGGTGACATTTTGTATATTTCAGTCTCGATTTACGTACTATCACTTTTGATCATTCGATATTTGCACAAACTCGCCAGAACTGAGTGTGGATAGTCTCATTTGGTAGTTTTTGGCATTTTGAAGCTAACTGTAATCAATTTTATGAACGAAGGTCGTTCAGACATTATCACAGCTTTTCGACTCTAATATGTGTCAACACATTGATAGCTCGATTGCTTGATCGGTTGCTCTTTAGATTATGAATATTTATATTTTTGACTAGTTTCGATGCTAGGAATGTGATGACAAGTCCATCATTCATTATTTTGATCCCGGATTTTGATCCTTATCACTTAGAAATTAGTCGAATTCAACTTGTGAGATTGACTCGACTTATGACACATATATGGAGGTCAAAAAATGCCCCCAATAAATGTGATTCATGCATGGAGTGAGATGCTTTTATTGAAAATTGGTTGACCCTTTTGGGCTGGCTACAGAACTTGGATCATTTACGATTGCAATAGTTTATAGATCTTTGATAGGATTTATCATTAGTATGATGCCTTATTTAGGACATGCTAAATGACGGGCTTGACTGATTTGTCAGAATCGATTTATCGGATAGATAAGATTTCTTACACCATATACTCTCTTTTTCAATGGCTTTGATGAATATCTCTTTCTTTTGTCCTTACAGATTTGATTTTCCTCCAATCCTAACTTCGTGCTTGATTGGGTTTGTTAGAGGAATTAATTTATTTGTTTTGATGAAGGGCTTCACTAGGGAATTGGTTTATCTGTGCTTGGTTGGATTTGAAATTCTTCTATCCTAGCTTTAATCTTGTGGTAAAAAATTTTTATGAGGGAGTCACCTTTCAAATCTGTGGGGAGAAAAGAAAGAAGAACCCTTATAAAAGTTCATCTTGGTAAGATGCCATGCAGATCCGTAGATATACTTATTCATGTGATCGGATATATAGGTATAGTATATCTCGAAAGATAGAAATCACTACCTTTCAATGGAACCAATCACCTCAATAAGGACTCCTAAGAATGATGGGACTACATATGTACCAGAGATTATTCTCCTATTTTACATGAAAAAGTAAAGCATGGTTTATTTTAAACCAGGTTCGTTAAGTCGTTAAATTCCCTATAGGGGAAAGCCCCCATAATTAATTACATCCTAAAGGACAAGATCCTTTAGGAAAACTCTCGATTAAGGTAAATGATCGTTGTCTCTAAAGATTTCAATAGGAAAGACTATCAATTGATTATTTTTTGAAGATCAAATGGGATTAGAAAGTTATTATCGAAGCCAAAATGGGAATAAGTAGGAGATGCTCATGATCTTGAAACTTGAGCATCTCAAACTATCCTAAAATTGGGCTTTATATTTTAGAAATTGATTTAGTTTGTTTGAGTGTATTTTTCATTAGAAATTTAGACTTAAGATTCCTTAACACAAGATTAAGGAAATGCAGAGGTAAGGAATTATGCCTTATGGGAAAAAAATAACCTCGAACCTAAATCTGGGAGTTTTGGCGGTAGATGCACAATCTAAATCTAAAATGGATAATTGGTTTGCCTGAGAGAGATAAATCCACCGACTTAGACTTTACAACCGGGGTGGCCAACTAATTCCTCCTATGATTTTAAATACATGTAGGCAAGTCTTTATGCTTATGTAAAGGGACTAAGTCCTTAAACTCACTCCCTAAAGAACTAAGTCCTTAAACTCACTCCCTAAAGAGATTAGATCATGTAAAAGGACATGCTTCAAATGACCTAAATCTAATGCATTTCAAATTTCATTTTATTTCATTTTTGGACAATCAATTTTGACTCAGGCTAATATGACTTTTTATGACTAATGCATGAGAAAGTAGATTGTTGGCCAAAATCAGCTAGAATTTTAGGAGGTGAGTTTCCACTATGGCCCTTAAAGGTCAAGTCGGGTTCTTTGGCAAAGATGGAAGCCCTCCAATCAAGAGTGAAATAAAGCACTGTTGTGCATTATATTATAAAGAAAAGAACTCATCCAACTAAGGGGTTTCTAATTCTTTTATCTTGATTTTAATCCTAAGCTTAAAGTGAGGTTACGAGTTGTTTAATTTTAATTTGAATTTTTAAGTTGGGTAAAAGATTTATTTTTCCCTATAGAGCCTAATCCACATCCATGCCATACATAAAGCAATGAAAAAATTAGAAAAATCATGCAACTTAATGCACAAGTTAAACAAACATCAATCAATTTATAAAACAAAAAGAATAAATGGTCATTTATGGTACATCGCCAATATCAAATTGGGTAGAGCTCTACCCTTATACAACGGATTAAAATGAATTGAATTACAATTTAAGTAAAGGAATTCATTGTTATTCTTCTTTATTCTTCTTTCTTTCTTTCTTCTTTGGATCTTCCTTTGGATGGTTAAATGGTAGATGCTCCAAGGCTTCATATGATGCATAAGATGAAATCTTATGACCAATGCTCATCCTAATCCCCCATAACAAATCATTCCAACAATCCTAAATATACGATTTTTTTTACATGAAAAGGAAATGCATAAATCTAACTAACACACACAAGGTTAGTCAAATCACACTAAATCTCAAATGTATATTGGACTTATCACCCACACATGGGTGACTAAGTCACGTCTATGGATTATGCTATAAGCAAGCAAGAAGCATTTATATTTTTATTTATGATAGCACCCCTTTAACACAATCCAGAAAAGAATAGTTAGACTAAGCACACCATTCATTCTTCTGAGCATACACAAGTCTAAAATATTCATCATAAAATAAAATATAACATCAAGTCATGCACCCACTAACTAAAGCTAGAAGTGGTGACTTAGGCTAATGTGTGTGCTTTGAAGGTTTGTGTGGCATGCTTAGTTTAGGACTTTGGGTTTAAATTTCCTGAGTGTGAAAGATATGTTCAACTTAGAGGAGGATTTTATTTAAGTTGTTTAGTGACTTTGGGTTGTTTTTATTTCATATTTTAGTTTGGTTTAAGTGAAACCTATAATTAATTACTAAGTTATAAAGAGAGGAAAAGAGAAGAGAACTTCTCTTTCCTTCCCTAATCCTTAAGTAATTTATAAAGTAAGTTCACATTTTAATTTCATTTAAGTGAATGTTTTAATTACATCTTTTAATTAATCCTAAATTTAGATCAACTTTAAACAAACCTATCCAAAAAGAAAGGCATTTTAAGATAAAGAAAAATGAATTAAAATCCATATAACATACATTACTTCAATCTTTTCCAATATATATAACATGCATATGGATGGATCCTAAGCATATCTATACATGCAAATGAAAATAGTTAACACACTTTATGATACATGCTAAGTAGTTCATTTAAGAAAATTTGGAAGTTAAACATGTATGATTTTTCTTAAGTAGAAAAGGTTTTCTTTCTCCAAAAACTTCACATACATGCATGAAAGTAAGCATAAGTGAGTACAACACCATTGTTAACTAGGAGGTGTAAGGTACAAGACCTACTTAGGGGACTTAAAGCCTCGCAACCAGGTTATTAATATACCACTTTTCTTAAGTACTGACATGCATATAAAAGAAATAAAGTGGAAAAGGAATATGAAAAAGTTTGCTTAATGATTTCATTTTTGTTTATGAAATTTATTCATGCAAGTGTAAGCAATTCTTCTTAAGTGAGAGCATATAGATGAATAGGATTTGGAATTTTGTAAGTGTTGGGTTCTTTTCAAATGAACCTTGCATCTTACTAACCCATATTCAAAGCTATCCTAACATGAGGAAGGAAGAAAGCCTACACATGACTTTATAATCTACCACATGCAAGCTTATAATTAAATTATAAGAATAGCACACTTTTAGATTTAATATTTTATTTATAGATTTTGAAATCACTTTAGATTTAGTAGTGATAATAGCTACTCATATTTTACTTTAGCCAACACATGCACATTTGACATAAAGTAAACAATTTCATTTTAAAACTTTGAAAACATGAAATCATGGATGCATAAGTCATATGACATATAATTTAACATGTTGGGAAAGATCTAAAGCAATGTAATCATATGAATAAACTCACTTTACTTAATTCCTAAAGACATTCTTAAAGTATAAGAAAACTTAGAATAAATCAAAGTGAATTTCAAAATGATTTTGGTTTGTTTAAAGTTTGATTTAATTTTAAAGGGTGATATGAGTTTGATGTTCCTAATCCATTCCCACATGTGTTTTGTATTTTATTTTAATTTTTAGATAATTAAATCCATTTTTAAGCATTGATTAGGTTAGGGTATACAATAAGTGGCTTAATTAACCCTTACCTACACCACCTTAGAAAAATTAACTAAGTAATTATGAGCCAATGAGATGACATAAAACTCACAAGGTATGTAAATTTGCAATGCACCTAGTAATGAAAAGGCCTAATGCAATTTGGCTCACAATTAAAAGTTAATTAAGCTAAGGGGTTTTAGCTTAAGTACTTTTAAAGCACCCTTTCACACTTATGAAAGGGGGTTTAACTTCCTTAATTAGACTTAGGCTATTGAACACCTAAGAATCTACCCAAGGTAGATTAATTAAGCTCTGGAGATTTTTAGAATTTTTAAAAATTATTTAAAGGGGTAATTAATGAATTAACCCTTAATTAAGAAGGGGATTGAGGAAAGAAAAGGGGGTTTAGGGAATAGCTTAGGAGAAATATTATATTCCTAAACCCTACTTTCCAACTTAATCATAGGGAAAATCCACTAATTAGATCTTAATTACCCTTAATTACATGAAGAGGGTAATTATAGAATGAGCTAGCAATTTCCCTAATTAAGGCCTCAATAAATCTCAAGAAAATTAGGGAGGCAGAGGTCATCCCCTAAAATAAACTCTAAAAGTTTGAGATTAATTGGTGACTTAATTAGAAAGTAATTAGCTAATTAATATTCCTAAAGAAATCCAAATTCAGAAAAAAAAATCAAAATACATTGAAAATATATTTAGAAAATTCTAGATGTAATTATCTATCCAATGCATTTTTCTTTTTATTTTTCTGATTTTTCTATGAGGAGTATGATTTTTAGAAGCTATAGGGATTAATTAGGATTTAATTAGTTAAATAACTAATCCCCTTAATACCCAATCCGGCGTGTAGCGGTGTGGTCAACACGCTTTACACGTCGCATTAGCCCTTTCTTTAAATTATCACATCAAGGGCGCGGCGCGTGCTTTTACCACCAGGCTGATCAAAGATGGACGGTGAGGATACACCCAGTTTATAAATCAAATAAGGGATTAAAAAATGAATAATCTCGTCCATCTAAAAATGCGTGGATGGGCTAGAGATGAGTTCTTCACGAGGAAGAATGTGAGTCTCAAGGGAAGATCTAAGGCTGATCCTTCATGGATTCAATCAAGACTCAACCCACACCATCTAAAGGACTTGAGCGGCCAATCCAACGGCTAAGATCCTATGAGATGAAAATCCACTTCACAAAAGACTAACACCTCTTAGCCTAAGTGGTCAGAAATTTACTAACCTCGTCAAAGGTGATCACCGGTGCTTGATTCTTAGTGAAGCTTTGTCTGGTTGAGATGAAGCCTTGCTGAAGTTTAGAGCACTTGAGATGGAGTAGATCTTCCTATGGGTCACCTCCTCCTTAGCTTGTGTTTGACTTTGATCAATCTTGCCTTTAGAACTCAATTGGATGCTTGCATGCTCGAGTCCTTGGATGATGAGTGTAGAAGGAATTGAGCTAAGATCAAGTGTAGAGGATTTTAGAAATCAAGGTGAGCTCCCCTATTTTGCATTGTGCAAAACCTAGGAAGATGAATTCTAAATCCTCCTTAGGCACCTTAGGAAAGCCTCGTGATGTTTCCTAAAGCTTCCTAGACCTCAATCGAGTATGAGTGAGTGAAAATTTTAGTGAATTAGTATATCTCCCCCTTGAAGGATCGGATGGCCCACAATGGACATGTCATTTTGATCCAATTGATTTGAGGTTTGATGATTAGGAGTGTCATGTGGTTTGAGCCAAGGGATTACCTCCCATGTGCATCCAATTGAGGTTTGGGGGGAGTTTGAATTTTCAATTTCATGCCTATGGGTCGGGTTTGGTCCATGGTCCAAATGGGTTAGCCCAAACCCATTGGGTTGGGTGCACCACTCATCACTAGGTCCCCTTGAGGTTTTAAGAGAGCCTCAAGTGTTTGTGATGAGTGCATGACCAAAATACCCAAGGGCTACGCCAAAATTTGTTCTATGGTCTAGGGGTATAATGGCCATTTTGCTATTTTTCAATTTGGGTATATTTGGTATGTTGAGAAAATAGGTTGGGCCAAGTTTCAATGGATTTGGAATCCATTTGAAGGGGTTTGGCTCATGTTGACCCATTTAGGTCAAAATGGGTCAAATTGGGTCAAGTTGACCAATAGGTCAAATTGGGTCAAACCAAGATTGGGTCAAGTTCATATGACCATTTGAAATATTTTGGTGCCTTTGGTTTGCTTCAATTTGGATTAGATTTGATTTTGGCTCATATGACCCATTTAGGTCAAATTGGTCAAGTTGACCCATTTGACCTATTTGGGTTAGATCAAGGGTAGGTTAAGGTTTAGTTGTTCATATGGAGTGGATTGGTATCTTTATTTTCAATCAATTTGAGTTAGGTTCAATTTTGGCTCAACATGATCCCTTTAGGCCATGTTGGGTCTAAGGTCAATTG
This sequence comes from Cymbidium sinense, assembly GCA_021442155.1. NCBI lineage: Eukaryota > Viridiplantae > Streptophyta > Magnoliopsida > Asparagales > Orchidaceae > Cymbidium > Cymbidium sinense. The sequence goes on along the minus strand of CM038225.1, from coordinate 52,660,840 downwards.
GGCTAAGTTGGGTCTAGTTGGCCAATTGAGGCTTTGGTCGAGTTCCACAAGTGATTTGGGATGGACTTGACCCATTAGTTCCAATCAATTTGGCTTAGATCAAGTTTTGACACATTTTGGCCCTTTAGGTCAAAATGGGTCAACTTGGGTCAAGTGGGCCAAATGGGTTAGGTTAGGCTCAAAGGTTGACTTGGTCAAGTTCATTCATAGGTCATGAGTGAACTTAGGATAAAGGTTTCAATCAATTTGGCCTATGGCAAAATTTGGCTATGTTAGGTTTCATTTTGGGCTAAGTGTTGACTTAGTCAACCCTTAGGTTTGACTAGGTTTGATCCAATTTGATTAATTGATTATCCCATGATGATTATTGATCATGATAGGAGGGATATATGAGTTTGGTTCAATCCAATTTGGTTAGGATCAAAAGTTGGCTCATTAGGGTACTTTAGGTCACTTTGGGTCAAGTGAGCCTAAGTGAGTCAAATGACTTGGTCAAAGCTTGATTTGAAGTTGATTGATCTTGTATATGGACTTATGATTGAAATATAAATTCATTTACAAGTGGTTTTAAGTCAAATGGATTTTGATCCATTTAAAAATCTCATATTCAAAGGAAGAATATGAAGAAGTTTTTGATTTGGGTTTTGATTGAAGGATTGAAGTTTGGATTTATATATGAGCTCATGATTGTAGGATTGATTGAACCATGAGAGAAAATCAAGAGTTTGGCTTGATTTGAATTGATTTTGGCTAAGTTCAAGATTTTGACTTGAAAGGCGTAGATTTGATTTTTGATTTGATTTGAGTTTGAGTTTTGGAGCTGGTTTTGATTGTTTGAATTTATATTTCATTTAGATATGTGAATATAAATGAGAATATAAATTGATCATGAGAAAATTTCAAGAATTTGAAAGAGTTTAATCATGGTTAAATCCATTAAAGGGGAATTTAAAGGATTTAATAGTATTTTTAATTTGAAATTTAATTTTTTGGCTTTGATTTGATTGATGTATATTTATATTTCATTTATAATATGAGAACATAAATGAGAATATAAATTGATTTTGAGAAAATCCCATGAGTTTGAAGTGTTTTGATCAAGGTTTAGGTTAAATCCATTAATGAAAATTTTTTTTGAGTCGGATTGAATTGAGTTATATTTAAATTTCATTTATATATGAAAATATAAATGAGGATATAAATTGATTATGAGAAAATCCCAAGGTTTTGAGTAGGTTTGATTAAGATTTGGAGTTTATTTTAGCTAAGTCCTTTAATGGAAAATTAAAGGAATTTAGGAAATTTTCATGAATTGTTTTGGAATTTTGAATTTGATTTGATGGATTTGAATTTATATTTCATTTATATATGTGAATATAAATGAGAATATAAATGGATCATGAGAAAATTTCAAAGATTTGAATAGGTTTGATCAATATTTTGGCTAAGTCCTTAAGAAAGGGTTAAGGACTTAGGAAATTTTGACTTAGGAATTTTGATGGATTTTGATCATGGGTTTTAATCATGGATTTCAACCAAGGATTTCAATCAAGGAATTGAATCATGGAATTGATTTGAGGTTGACTTGAAAGAAGGAAAGTGAGGAATGGTTTAAACTAAAGGGTACAAAATTTTCTAACACCCCTAAGGCATGACCTATTCTTATGGCTAACTCTTCTAAGTCTTCTAGGGTTAGGGGAGAGTGTCCACCTAATCACTAGATGTGTCTTAAGACTAAGGAACTCTTAAAGTCTAAGAGGAATCCTAAGCCTAAGATGGAGGTGTTGAGAACTCATTCTAAAAATGAGGTCAATAAAGCTTATCGGACTTGATGGGTGACACAGTTATTGACTTGTTAGAAGTGTATGTATGCCATGAATCATTCTTTGCTTTAATGGATTCATTGAAGGGTACGTATAGATGATCCAACCTTCTGGCTTATATTAGGTCTCTGTTGAGTTATCAATCTAGTAATGTGTGCTTTAATAGACTGAATAACCATAAAATTCTTTTAGTTCGACCATCAGTTTTGTATGAACTATGGAATTGCTTCCTCGGTCCTGTACTTTCTACTTTGATGAACTTAATGAGGAGATTGGATTTGATATGTGCTTTGAGCTTGATCAGATCATTTGAAAATAAATTGAAATATCACCCTGCAGGCAATATAAAGATTGGCTTGAGATAGCTCTGAATTGAGAGTTTCCAAATTGTCATATCATCAAGTAGAAAGATCTCTTGGATTCTAGTTGCTTGTAGTCATTAAGCTTTTGATTGAGCAGATTCATCATTGGATGGAGACTCTTGGCCTTTTCTTACGGTTTATTGAGTGAGGGAGCGTTAACTTCCATTTATAGCTTGAGTCCGACCTTTAGAACTACCGAGTCTTCAACTTCGTGATGGGTTGGTGATTTGGTCATCGACCCACGAATGGGAGCTATTTCATTGTGCTCTTTCTTATTGAGTGAGGAGAGCATGAACTTCGGCCATTTGTGCTTATTGAGTCGAACTCATCCGTGTCCTGACTTGGGATGTAGAGGTTGATGTTTCTCCAACTTAATTGATTAAAGCTTTCCAAAATTGGGAGTTCTTCTGACTTGATCTCCAGAATTTGGCAAATCTAGGAGATAAAATTTTGACATTTAGGGTTGTCTTTTCATGCGTATAAATAGATTCTTTTTGTTCCTGCAAGAACTTACAACTTAACAATAATAATTATGAATATATTCAGGAATTTTGGTATAAAGCTCAATGTCAACCTGAATCAGAATATATTCGAGGATCTCATCTTATAGAATGGTGTCAACTCACATAAACTTGACATAAACTAAAAATGCCCCCTGTCTTGCAGGGGGGATTCTAAAGCACATTTAGAGGAACATTCAAGATGAAAAAAATAAGTAAATCGTTCTTTGAATTGATGCTCTTAAAGGATTTTAACATGTAACTTTTCTTTCATCTATCTATGTAAATCTAAAATGCCCCTGTGTAACAGGGAGAATTTTCACAAAAGCTTTTTTCATATGGAGTGAGTATATTTATTTAGGGATCACGGCATGAAGTGCGATGTTGACCTAAATAGATATACTAAAAAAATGCCCTCTCTTACGGGGTTTATACTTGAGAATGTATTCCTCATGTATAATACATTTTCAAGTATCGACTATTAATTGGTGGCATTGAACTTTCACCTTTTAGGTCAATGAGTTGGTATGCCCCTCATTGAAATACTTTTTTAATGACAAAAGGGCCCTCCCAATTAGGCTCAAATTTTTCACCAAATTTTTGATTAGGAATAATTTGTCTTCACACTAAAATCAATTCCCCTTTTGGAATGTCCGAGGCCGCACCGTATGGGCAAAAGCCCTAGACATCATTGCTCGATAAACTTCCAAATTTTGATGAGTTTGCAATCTAACTTCATCAAGCGCATCAAGTTTCTCCATTCTCAGATGAGCATTTTGGTATTAGTTAGACATTTTCGAAGTAAGGCTCGACTAGCGAAAGAAGCTGCCAGTCTAAATATAAATGAATAGGGAGTGGCTTTAATCAGCATCTTGTAGGTAGTTCGATATGCCCATGGTGTCTCTATTAGCTTGGTATGACATTCTCTTTTATATTTAGTGAGGATCTTCTTGAACAGCTTGACTAATATCTTGTTGAATGACTCTGCCAAACCATTTTCTCTTGGATTGTATATTGGAGAGTATCGTTAATCAATTTGGTGTCGATCGATGAATCTATAGATCTTTGTATTTTTGAAAGCTATGCCATTATCAGAAATTATTCGCGACACTCCAAATCTATAGACTATATTATGCGTGAAGAAATTGATCACCCAGTCAGTAGTAACTTCTTTACATGGGGTAGCTTCACTTACCAGAAATAGTCTAGCTAGGATAGCGTGTCTAGTTGATGACGGCGGATCAATTGGTCTGATTACATCTGTACCCTAGCATTTGAATGGCCAAGATGTTATCATTAGGTGTAGTGGATTTGGAGGTTGATGGATTATATTCCCATGTACTTGACATTCATGACACCTCTTAGCATGATTGATATAGTCTCTCACCATAGACGGCAAATAATAGTCCATCCTTTTGATCTTTACTGTTCATGTGTGCTTTTTGAAAATTTTAATTTTATTTACAAATGAACTTTTTATTCAATAAATGTGAGTGTATTGAATAGAAAAAATTCATGTGTGCTTTTGAAAACTTTATGATTATGATTGTGATTTGGAAAACATGATTGTTCATTTTATTTTGAAAATGAAATTTTCATAAAAGTGAATTGAAAGAAGATGTTCATTTGTGCTTTTGGAAAATTTTATTAGTTTTATTTTTTTGAAAATCCCTACATGTAACAATTATGGGAATTGTTAAATGAGGGTGATAAAATTTTGCGGAAAATATTTTATTAAGTGCATTTTTGAAAAGACACTTTTTAAAAAAGCAAAGTTCTTTATGGAAGATTTATTATTTTAGGATGAACCTTTCCTTATCATGAAAATGATAAGGAGGAAGTCTTTAAAAGATGTTTTCCTTTTATTTAGATCTTTTCATTTTACCCATTGGAGAACCCAACGGGGGTCTTAAGGCCAATAAGGAATGCGGTCCTAAAAACTAAAGATGTTGGCTAACTCAACTCAAGAATGAAATGAGCTAAGTGCCAACGGAAAGAAGGATAGTCTTGGATTCATACCAGAGTACAAATCCACTATCGATACTCAAAGACAATGATCATTTACCAAAGATGGAGAGAGGAACCATCCCAGTGAGTCAGAAAAATTTGTGGAAAAAATTGTGGAAAAATTCAGAAAAATACGAGGAGTCCTTCCAAATCTGTTGGCGAGAAATGAAAGAGGTAATACCTATATAGAAATTTGTCTTTGTAAGATGTCATGTAGATCCACAGATGTACTTATTCAAGTGATCAGATATGTCATCAAGGAAATAGTGTACTATCTCGAAAGATAGAAGTCACTACCCTTTAATGGAACCAATCCTCGTAAGGACTCCCAGGGCGATGGTGCATATGTACAGAGATTCTTCCTCTACTTTACATGGAAAAGTAAAGCGAGTTTATTTTAAACGTTCATTAAGTTCCATGGGGCAAGCCCCATAGTTAATTACATCCTAGAGGCGTGATCCCTTAGGAAAACTCGATTAAGGTAAATGATCGTTGTCTCAAGATTTCAATAGGGATTGGTCAATCAATTGGTATATGATCATGAGGTGATGCAAAATAGCATCTCTATATCTACATATTTAAATTATTTAAATTTGTAGGCTTAATTAAGAGATTAAAAATTCTGAGGAATTATCTAGGAAAACCCCAGGGTTGGACTTCAAGCGCAGGGGTGGGTAATAACTCCTACATGATTTTAAATATATGTATGTAAGTCTTTATGCTTATGCAAGATTGCTAGGTTGTTATTATTTAGAAAGAGATTAAGTCCTTAAACTCACTCTCTAAAAAGACCAAATCATGTAAATGGACATACTTCAAATGACTTAAATCTAATGCAATTCAAATTTCATTTTATTTTCATTTTTGGACAATCATTTTGACTTAGGCTAATAGGATTTTTTTATGACTAATGCATGAGAAAGAAGGTTATTGGCCAAAATCATTGAGAAGGGAAAAGTGAGTTTCCACCACGGCTTTCAAAGGTCAAGCCGAGTTCTTTGGCATAGGTGAAAGCCCTCTAATCAAGAGTGAAATAAAATGCATTTGTGCATGATATTATAAAGAAATGCTCATCCAGCTAAGGGGTTGCTAATTCTTTCATCTTGATTTTAAACCTAAGCTTTTAGGTGGTTATGAGTTGTTAAGTTGGGTAAAAGATTTATTTTTTTCTAAAGATCCTAATTCACATCCAGGCCATACATAAAGCAAGGAAGAAACTAGAAAAGGTATGTCACTTAATGCAAAAGTTAAACAAATCATCAATCAATTTATAAAGCTAATAAAAAAAAGAATAAATGGTCGTTTGTGATTGGATACCACCGTATAAACTCAAAAATATCAAATGTGGGTAGTCGAGCTCTACCCTTATACAACCTGGATTATAAATGAATTAAATTATAATTTAAGCAAAGGAATTCATTATTATGGGGGTCTTCAAGCTTTTTCTTCTTTCTTCTTTCTTCTTTTCTTTTCTTCTTTCTTCTTTTGGTTCCTTCTTTTGGATGGTTGGATGGTAGATGCTCCAAGGCATCACATGGTGCATAAGTAGGATCTTATGACCAATGTTCATCCTAATCCCCAAAACAAATCATTCCAAAATCCTACTTATACAAATTTTTACATAAAAGGAAAAGTGAAATCTAACTCACGCAAAATAAAGGTTAGCTAAATTACACCACAAATCCCAAGCATGTATATTGGACTTATCACACATATGGGTGACTAAGTGCGCATATGGATTATGCTTAGTATAAAGCACCAGCAAAAATTTATATTTTTATTTATGATAGTGCCTCTTAAGCACAATCCCCTGCAAAAAAGAATAGTTAGACTAAGAACATCTTATCATTCATTATATGAGCATGCACCTTAACATCCAATCAAAAATATATATCACAAACAACATCAAACCATGCACCAACCTAACCTAAGGCTAGAAGTGGTGACTTAGGCTAATGTGTGTGCTTTGAAGGTTTGTGTGGTATACTTAGCTTGGGACTTTAGGTTCAAATTTTCTAAGTGTGAAGAACATGTTCCACTTCGAGGGGGATTTCATTTAAGTTGTTTAAGTGTTTTGGGTTGATTTTATTTCATGTTTTAATTTGGTTTAAGTGAAACCTACAATTAATTACTAAGTTATGAAGTGAGACAAAGAGAAGAGAACTTCTCTTTCCTTCCCTAACCTTAAGTAATTTCTAAAGTGGATTCACATTTTAGTTTCATTTAGCTAAATGTTTTGATTACATCTTTTAATCAATCCTAAGTTTAGATAAACTCTAAACAAACCTATTCAAAAATAAATACATTTTAAAATTAAATAAAATGAATCAAAATTCACATAACACACATTACTTAACTTCTTCTCCAACATATATAACATGCATATGGATGGACCCTAAGCATATCTATACATGCAAATGAGAGTATTTAACACACTTTATGATGCTAAGTAATCCATTTAAGAAAATTTAGAAGTTGAATATGCATGATTTTCTTAAGTAGAAAAGGTTTTCCTTATCCAAATTTTCACATACATGCATGAAAGTAAGAAAGCATAAGTGAGTGCTATTGTTAACTAGAGGTGTAAGGTACAATACCTACTTAGGCTACTTAAAGCCTCGAATCGGGGTTGTGACTAATATATCACTTTACAAACACACATATAAAAGAAAAGAAATAGAAATGGAAGATGCAAAAGTTGTTTAGTAGATTTTTTTTTTGTTTATGCAATTTATGCATGCAAATATAGGCAACCCTTCTTAGGTGATAGCATAGAGATGAATAGGGCATAAACTTAAGTGTTGGGTTCTTTTCAAATGAACCCTACATCTTACCAACTCCTATTCAAAACTATACCATCATAAGAAAGAAAAGAAAACTACACTAAGCATGACTTTATAATTCATCACATGCAAGCTTATAATTAAGATATGAATAACACACTTTTAGATTTGGTATTTGATTTATGTATTTTGAAAATAATTTAGATTTAATAGTGATAATAGCCACTCATATTTTACTTTAATACATGCACATTTGACATAAAGTAAATAATTTTATTTTAAAATTTGAAACATGAAATTATGAATGCATGAAATCACATGGCATACAACTTAACATGTTGGGAAAGATCCAAATCAATGAAAGCATGTAAACAAACTCACTTCACTCAAATCCTAAAGACATTCTTATAGAATAAAAATTTAGAATAAATTAAAGTGAATTTCAAAATGATTTTTGTTTAATTTGAGGTTTGATTTTATTTTGAAAAGATGAGATGAGTTTGCTATTCTTAACCAATTCACACATGTGTTTTGTATTTTTTTAAATTTTTAGATAATAAGATCCATTTTTATATGTTGATTGGGTTAAGGTATGAATTTAGTGGCTTAATTAATCCTTAGAAGAATCAACTAGATAATTATGAGCCAATGAGATGACATAAAACCCATAAGAAATTTAAATTTGCAATGCACCTAATAATGAAAAGGCCTGATGCAATTTGCCTCACAATTAAAAGGTAATTAAGCTAAGAGATTTAACTTAAATAATTTCAAAATACCCTTTCATATTTATGAATGAGATTTTGATTTTCTTTATTGAACTTAAGCTATTAAACACCTAAGCATCTATCCAAGGTAGATTAGTTAAGTTCTAGAACTTTTTTTAGAATTTATAAAAATTGATTAAGGAGATAATTAATGAATTAACCTTTAATTAAGAGGGGATTAAGGAGATATGAGGGGTTTAGGGAATAGCTTAGGGGAAATGCCCCAAAATTATTCCTTAAACTTCCCACTTATTGGATCTGACCTTAATCAATCCTAATCATAGGATAAAATCAGTAATCACACCTTAATTACCCACAATTACATGAAAGAGGTAATTTGGGAATGAAATAGCAATTTTTTCAATTGAGCCATCAATAAATCTCAAGAAAATTAGGGAGGCGGTCATCCCCTAAAATGAACCCCAAAAATTTGAGATTAATTGATTACCTAATTAAAGGATAATTATTAATTAAGATTCTAAAGAAACTCAAATTCATAGAAAAGAGTAATTCAAAATCCATTGAAATTATTTTTAAAATATTCTAGATGAAATTATCTTTCCATAGTATTTTTCTTTTTATTTTTCTGATTTTCTAGAGGGAATTATGAATTTTAGAAGTTCTCTGAATTAATTAAGAATTAATTAATGCATTTAGCTAATCCCTGATTAATTCTTAGCTCACTGCGCTTGGCGGTGGTGTTCAGCGCACTTTACATGCATCGCGCTGTGAGGGGACAACTTAAGTTGTCATTGTTGACCTCATTTTTAGGATGAGCTCTCAACACCTCCATCTTAGGCATAGGACTTCTCTTAGACTTTAAGGGTTTCTTAGTTTTAAGACATATATAGTGACCAGGTGAACACTCACCTAGCCCTTGAAGACTTAGAAGATTTAGCCATAGGAATAGGTTATGCCTTAGGAGTGTTAGGAAAATCTCCTACCATTTAGCTTAAACCATTCCTCACCTTCCTTCTTTCAAGTCAAACTCCAAATCAATTCTATTTGATTTTCTCAAACTCAAATAAATTTCATAAATCAATTCCATGATTCAGATCCATGATTGAAACCCATGACCAAAATCCATCAAAACTTTCGAAGTTAAAATTTCCTAAGTCCTTAACCCTTTCTTAAGGACTTAACCAAAATCATGATCTAAACCTATTCAAATCTTTGAGATTTTCTCATGATCCATTTATATTGGCATTTATATTCCCATATATAAATGAGGAATATAAATGAGAATATAAATTCAAACCCATTAAATCAAATTCAAAATTCCAAATCAATTCATGAAATTTCTTTGAGATTTTCTGTTAAAGGACTTAGCCAAAATCAACTCTAAAACTTGATCAAATCAATTCAAATACTTAGGATTTTCTCAAAACTTATTTGTATTCTCATTTACATTCTCATATATAAATGAAATAGAAATAAAAGATCATTTAAATCCAACTCAAAAATTAAATTCCAAATTTAAAATGCTTGAAATTCTCTTAAATCCCTTAAATTTTCATTAATGAATTTAACCTAAATCTTGATCAAACCTTTTCAAACTCATGGGGTTTTCTCAAAATATATTTTTATTCTCATTTATGTGCTCATATATAAATGAAATATAAATATAAATCAATCAAATGCAATTAAAAAAAATGAAATTTTAAATTAAAAATTCCATTAAATCCCTTAAATTCCCTTTAATAGATTTAACCCATATCATGATTAAACTCTTTCAAATTCTTGAAATTTTCTCATGATCAATTTATATTCTCATTTATTCACATATAAATGAAATATAAATCCAAACAATCAAAACTAACTCCAAAAATCAAACTCAAATCCACTCAAAATAAAGTCTAAACCTTTCAAGGCAACATCTTGAACTTAGCCAAAATCAATTCAAATCAAGCGAAACTCTTGATTTTCTCTCATGGTTCAATCAATCCTATAATCATGAGCTCATATATAAATCCAAACCTCAATCAAACAATCAAAACCTAAATTCAAACCCAAAACTCCTTCATATTCTTCCTTTGAATATGAAATTTTCAAATGGATCAAAATCCATTTGACTTCACTTGTAAATGGATTTATATTTCAATCATAAGTCTATATACAAGATCAATCAACTTTAAATCAAGCTTTGACCAAGCCATTTGACCCACTTAGGTTTACTTGACCCAAAGTGACCTAAAGTACCCTTATGAGCCAACTTTTGATCCTAACCAAATTGTATTGATCCAAACTCATATATCCCTCATCATGATCAACAATCATCATGGGATGATCAATCAATCAAATTGGGTCAAACCAAGTCAAACTAAGGGTTGACCAAGTCAACACTTTAAAATGAAACCTAACATAGCCAAAATCTACCATAGGCCAAATTGATTGAAACCATTGATCCAAGTTCACTCATGACCTATGTTTGAACAAGCCAACATTTGAGCCTAACCTTGGCACTTGATCCAAGTTGACCCATTTTGACCTAAAGGGTCAAAATATGCCAAAACTTGATCTAAGCCAAAATGATTGAAACCAATGGGTCAAGTCCATTCCGAATCACTTGTTGAACTTGAAAAAAGCCTCAATTGGCCAACTAGACCCAACCTTTTGACCTTAGAACATGACTAAAGGGGTCATGTTGAGCCAAAATTGAACCTAACCCAAATTGATTGGAAACCAAGATACCTCCATATGACTAACCAAACCTAAACCTACCCTTGACCTAACCCAAATATGTCAAATGAGTCAAATGGGTCAACTAGACCCATTTGACCTAATGAGTCATATGAGCCAAAATCTAATCCAAATTGAGCCAAACCAAAGGCACCAAAACATTTCAAATGGTCATATGAACTTGACCCTACCCTTGGTTTGACCTAATTTAACCTATTGGTCAACTTGACCCAAGTTGACCCATTTTGACCTAAATGGGTCAACATGAGCCAAACCTTATCAAATGGATTCTAGATCCATTGAAACTTGGCAACCTATTTTCTCAACATACCCAAATTGAAAAAAAAATAGCAAAATGACTATTATACTCAAGGCCATAGAACAAATTTTGGCTCATGGGTATTTTGGTCATATACTCATCACAATCACTTGAGGCTTTCCTAAAAGCTCAAGGGACCTAGTGATGAGTGGTGCACAACCCAATGGGTTTGGGTCAACCATTTGGCCCATAGACCAGACCACATGGCAAAATTCAAATTTTAAACTCCCCAAGCTCAATTTGATGCACATGGGAGTTAGCATTCCACTCCTGGCCGACCATGTGCACACTTCAAACAACCTAAATAACTCAGGGTCAATTGGATCAAAATGAAGCTTTGGTGTCGATTTCCATAAGGGGAGACTCCCATCAGAAATTTTCATTCACTTGATCGATTGAGGCCTAGAGAGTTAGCAAACATTAGAGAGCTTTCCCAAGGTTGGGAGGATTTGAATCTTGCATTTCTCGATTTTGCAGTGCAAAAAAGCTTGATCCAATTCTCAACTTCTTCTATACTTGATCCCATAAATTCCTCTTGCACACTTGATCTAAGGACCAAGTTGCACAGCATCCACTTGAGTTCCCATAGTAAGGGAAGAATTTCAATCAAAGTCATAAAGGATTGAAGAGTAGTTGGTCCACCCATTCATCCACTCAACCTCAAGGCTAGAACTTCAGGGGCTTGTCTCCACTGACAAGCTACCTCATCGATCCTGTCGGTGATCACCTTTGGTGAGGTTAGTGATTTTGACCACTTAGACTAGAGGTGTTGGTCCTTTTATGAAAGGAATTTTGATTGCATGAAATCCACCATTGGATTGGCACTCACTCTCTAGATGGTGTGGGTTTAGTCTTGAATGAATCTATGCTAGATCGAGCTCGGATCTCCCCTTAGATCATGGATGGTTCACAGTGATCCTTAGGGAAGAACTTGGCTCATCTCAACCTTCCTTCCACGCATTTTAGATGGACGGCTAAGATTATTAAGCACATTTATATATCTGTTATCCGATTTATAAAATGGGTGTATCCCGTCCGATCTTTGATGGATATAAGATAAATCACCGCCCAGATGTGATATTTAAGTGGGTAGCTCATCGATGCGTGTAAAAGCGGCCGTATGCGCATGTCGTGTGTATTAGAGGGATTAGTTAGGGATTATTAATTCTTAATTAATTGAAAACTTCAAAAATCATAACTCCTTCAAGAAAATCAAAAAAATATTAGGAAAAAAATCATGGATAGATATTTTCATCTAGAATATTTTAAAAATATTTTTGATTTTGAATTCTTTTCTCACAATTTGGGTTTCTTTGGGAGTGTTAATTAGTTAATTATTTCCTAATTTAGTCACCAATTGATCTCAAATTTCTAGGGCTCATTTTAGGGGATGACCTCGCCTTCCTAATTTGCTTGAGATTTGAGGCTTTAATTGAGAAAATTACTAGCACATTCCCTAATTACCCCTTTCATGTAATTAAGGGTAATTAAGGTATGATTAGTGGATTTACCTTTTGATTAAGTTTGATTAAGGTCAAATCCAGTGAGTAGGGGTTTTATGGAATAATTTTGAGGAATTTCTCCTAAGCTATTGCCTAAACACCTTTTCTTTCCTTAATCCCTTCTTAATTAAGGGTTAATTCATTAATTATCCCTTTAAATAATTTTCAAAAATTCTAAAAGTTTTAGAACTTAATTAATCTACCTTAGGTAGATGCTTAGGTGTTTAATAGCCTAAGTCTAATTAAGAAAATTAAAACCCCTTTCATAAGTATGAAAGGGTGTTTTAAAAGTACTTAAAACTAAAACCCTTTCTAATTAACTTTTAATTGTGAGCCAAATTGCATTAGCCTTTTCATTACTAGGTGCATTGCAAATTTAAATTCTTGTGGGTTTTATGTCATCTCATTTGGCTCATAATTACTTAGTTAATTTTTCTAAGGTGTAGGTAAGGGTTAATTAATTGCCACTTAACCTAATCAATGTTTAAAATTGATTTAATTATCTGAAAATTAAACAAAAAAATACAAAACACATGGGAAGGGTTAAGAAGAAAACTCATCTCACCTTTTAAAATTAAATCAAACTTCAAACAAACAAAATCATTTTGAAATTCACTTTGGTTTATTCTAAATTTTCTTATTCCTTAAGAATGTCTTTAGGATTTAAGTAAAGTGAATTTGTTTACATGCTTTCATTGTTTTATATCTTTCTCAACATGTTAAGTTGTACGCTATGTGATTCATGCATTCATAAGTTCATGTTTCAAAATTTTAAAATGGAAATTGTTTACTTTATGTCAAATTGCATGTGTTGGCTAAAGTAAAAATATGAGTGGCTATTATCACTACTAAATCTAAAACCTATAAATGAAACATCAAATCTGAAAGTATGCTATTCATATCTTAATTATTAGCTTGCATGTGATAGATTATAAAGTAATGTTTAGTGTAGCCTTTCCTTTGTTATTTTAGCATAGTTTTGAATAGGGGTTAGTAAGATGTAGGGTTCATTTGAAAAGAACCCAACACTTTTTTAATTTCAAACCCTATTCATCCCTATTCTCTCACTTAAGAAGTATTGCCTATACTCGCATGAATAAATTGCATAAAAAAACTATTAAACAACTTTTGCATCTTCTTTTCACTTTGTTTCTTTTATATGTTAGTATTTAAGGAAAGCTATATTAGCCAACCAGGTTGCAAGGCTTTAAGTAATACTAAATAGGTCTTACCTTACACCTTTGGTTAACAATTGTACTCACTTATGCATTTCTACTTTCATGCATGTATGTGAAATTTTGGATAAGGAAAATCTTTTCTACTTAAGAAAAAATCATCATCAACTTCTAAAATTTCTTAAATGGATTACTTTGCATGCATCATAAAGTGTGTTAGCTACTCTCATTTTCATGTATAGATATGCTTAGGGTCCATCCATGTTATATATGTTGGGAAAAGAATTGAAGTAATGTGTGTTATGTGAATTTTGATTCATTTCATTTAATCTTAAAATACCTTTCTTTTTTTAATAGGTTTGTTTAGAGTTTGTCTAAACTTAGGATTGATATGTAATCAAAATATTCACCTAAATGAAATTAAATGTGAACTTACCTTAAAATTACTTAAGGATTAGGGAAGGAAAGAAGTTCCCTTCTCTTTCCTCTCTTCATAACTTAATTAATTGTAGGTTTCACTTAAACCAAATTGAAACATGAAATAAAAAATACCCCAAAACACTTAAACAACTTAAATGAAAACCTCCTCTAAGTTGAACATGTCCTTCACACTTAGAAAACATGAACCTAAAGTCTTAAAAAGCATACCTTCAAAGCACACACATTATTAAGTCACCACTTCAGCTAGCCTTAGGTTAGGTGGCATGGTTTGATATTATATTTTGTTTTGTGATGAATATTTTAGACTGGATGTTAGGGTGTATGCTCATAGAATGAATGGTAGGATGTGCTTAGTCTAATTATTCTTTTCTGCAGGGGATTGTGCTAAAGATCATAAATAAAAGTATAAATGCTTCTTGCTTGCTTGCTTATACATAAGCATAATCTATAGGCCAGTGGACTTAGTCACCCATGTGTGGGGTGATAATATACATGCTTGGGATTTGTGTGGTGTGATTTGACTAACCTTTGTTTTGCGGTGTTAGTTATATTTATACTTTTCTTTTCATGTAAAATTTGTATATTTTTTTGGAATGATTTGTTATGGGGATTAGGATGAACATTGGTCATAAGATCTATCTTATGCACCATGTGAAACCTTGGAGCATCTACCATCCAACTATCAGATCAAAGAAGAAAGAAGAAAAGAAAGAAAGAAGAAGAAGAAAGAAGAAGAAGAACAAAGCTTGAAGACCCCCATAACAATGAATTCCTTTGCTTAAATTATAATTCAATTCATTTATAAGGTTGTATATAAGGCTTCTACCCACATTTGATATTTTTCGTGTTTGTGCGGTGGTGCCCGACCACAAACGACCACTTATTCTTTTTGCGATTAGCTTTATAAATTGTTTGATGATTTGTTTAGCTTTTGCATTAAATGTCATGCTTTTCCTAGTTCCTTCCTTGCTTTATGTATGGCCTGAATGTGGATTAGGCTCTTTAGAAAAAAAATCTTTTACCTTAACTTAACAATTCAAATAAAACTAAATAACTCATAACCTCACCTAAAGCTTAGAATTAAAATCAAGATAAAATAATTAACAACCCCTTAGCTGGATGAGCATTTTTTTTATAATATCATGCACAAATGCATCTTATTTCACTCTTGATTGGAGGGCTTCCACCTTTGCCAGAGAACCCGGCTTGACCTTTGAGGGCCGTGGTGAAAACTCACCTCCTATATTCTCCCTGATTTTGGCCAATAATCTAATTTCTCATGGATTAGTCATAAAAATCATATTAGTGAGTCAAAATGATTATCCAAAAAAATAAAATAAAATGAAATTTAGAATGCATTAGATTTAGGTCATTTGAAGCATTCCTTTACATGATCTAGTCTCTTTAGGGAGTGAGTTTAAGGACTTAATCTCTTTCTAAATAAAATAGCCTAGCTATCTTACATAAGCATAAAGGCACTACATGTATTTAAAATCATAGAGGAGTTGGTTGGCGACCCCAGGAGTTGTAAGTCCAAATCAATTGTCGGTGGTTTGTCCTTTCTTGTGGAGGCAAACCAATTACCCATTTTGCTTTAGATTTAGGTTGCTTTCCCGACCTCAGCTCCCTAGATTTAGGTTTAGGGTTGCTTTTCCCTTGTGGGCCGTAAGCATAATTCCTCACCTCTTAGGTATTTCCTTAATCTTGTGTTAAAGAATCTTAAGCCCTAAAAATCTAATGAAAAATACAACTCAAATAAACTAAATCAATTTCTAAAATATAAAGCCTAATTTTAGGACAATTTGAGATGCTCGCTAGGTTTTCCTAGCATCATGAGCATCTCCTACTTATTCTCATTTTGGCTGATAATAACTCCTCTTTTGATCCTATTTGATCTTTACAAAACCAATCAATTGATAGTCCTTCCCTATTGAAATCTTAAATGATCATTCACCTTAATCGAGGGTTTTAAGGGATCCATCCTAGATGTAATATGGGGCTTGCCCTTGTAGGGAACTTAACCCCGATTTAAAATAAACCGCTTTACTTTTCCATATAGTAGGGAAGAATCTCCAGTATATATGCACCCATCCTTAGAGTCCTTATGATGATTGGTTCATTATAGGTAGTGACTTATCTTTCGATATAAGATGACATATCCATCACCCTGAATAAGTCTTACCAAGACAAATTTTTATTTCCTCTTTCTTTTCTCCCCAAGGAAAGACTTTTATAAGAAATTTTCACCAAATACCTCACAAAGGCGGCGCATATTATATTCTCAATCGTCTGATCAAAGATCGGACAGCTAAGGATTCACCGACGGTTTAAAATAGATAATTATATTTCTAAACGTGCTTAATAATCTCAGTCGTCCATGATCTAAGGGGAGATCCGAGCTCGATTGTGCTCAGATTGGAATGATATTATACCCACACCATCTAAAAATTACAAACCTATCTAATGGTAGATTTCACATGCCATGGACATTTCTTTCACAAAGGACCAACACCTCCTAAGCTAAGTGGTGGTCAAAATTCCATACCTCGCCGAGGTGATCACAGATCGATGAGGTAGCTATGATAAGCCTGAAATTCCTAGGCCTTGGGATTGAGTGGGATCAATGGCAAACTCAACCTCCTGCTTGGGCTTTGGCTTGATCCAATTGGGCTCTTCCTTGCCTCTAGAACTTTAGAGAAAGCTTTGATTTGACCCTCCATGGAGTGCAAGTAGTAAGGAGATCATGTGGAGAAAAGTGGCTAATGGATTGAGCTCCCCTTTTGCATTTGCAAAATCGAGAAATGGGGAATTCAAATCCTTCTCGATTGGGAACGCACCTTCCTTAGCTTCAATCGAGAGAGTGAATGAAAATTTCATTGAATTAGGGGAGTATATCTCCCATATGGCAATTGGACGACACATCCTTGCCATTTTGATCCAATTAATCATATGGGAGGGGTTGTTTAGGCTTTAACTTCTGCACATGGTCATGGTTGAGGCCTGAGTGGATTGGTAACCTCCCATGTGCATTAATTTGAGCTAGAGGGAGTTTGAAAACTCTCAAGCTAGTGGTCGGGTTTTTGTCTAAAATAATGACCCACACCCATCAATTCCACTCACTCACTAAGTTCTCTGAGATTTTAGGAAAGCCTCAAGTGATTGGAAGAAGGTATGACCAAATTACCCATGGTTAAAATTTGTTCTATGGAGGGGTAGGATGGTTATTTTAATGTTTTTCTACTTTGGACATGTGTATGTGGAGAAATTTTGGCTAAGTTTCATTGATTTGGAATCCATTTGATAGGTTTTATCATGTTGACCCATTTAGGTCAAAATGGGTCAAGTCAAGTTGACCAATAGGTCAAATTGGGTCAAACCAAGAGTTAGGTCAAGTTCATATGACCATTTGAAATATTTTGGTGGCTTTGGTTTGGTTCAATTTGGATATTTGGTTTTGGCTCATATGACTCATTTAGGTCAAATGGGTCAAGTTGACCTATTTGACCTATTTGACCTATTTGAGGGTCAAGGGTTTAGGTTATGTTAATCATATGGAGTGGAGTTGATATCTTTGTTTCCAATCAATTTAAGTTAGTTGGCTCAACATGACAACATACCCTAGTCAAGGTCAATTGAGCTAGGTTAGGTCTAGTTGGCCACGAGGCTTTTCAAGTTCCACAAGTGATTTGGGATGGATTTTGACCCATTGGTTCCAATCAATTTGGCTTAGATCGTTTTGACACATTTTGACCCTTTAGGTCAAAATGGGTCAACTTAAATGGGCCAATAATGGGTTAGGCTCAAATGTTTGGTCAAGTTCAAACATAGGTCATGAGTGAACTTAGATCAATGGTTTCAATCAATTTGGCCTAAGGTGGAATTTGCTATGCAAAGTTTCATTTTAGTTGACTTGGTCAACCCCAGTTTGACTTGGTTTGACCCAATTTGATTGATTGATCATCCCATGATGATTGATGAGAGGGATATATGAGTTTGGTTCAATCCAATTTGGTTAGATCAAAAGCTAGGATACTTTAGGTCACTTAGGTCACTTTGGGTCAAGTGGGTCAAATACTCAAAGCTTTGATTGATCTTGTATATAGAATATGATTGAAATATAAATCCATTTACAAGTGGTTTGAGGTCAAATAAATTTTGATCCATTTTTCATATTCAAAAAGAAGAATATGAAGGGATTTGATTTTGATTTTGATTGAATGATTGAGGTTTGGATTTATATATGAGTTCATGATTGTAGAATTGATTGAACCATGAGAGAAAATCAAGGGTTTGACTTGATTTGAAAGTGATTTGGCTAAGTTCAAGATTTTGACTTGAAAAGCTTAGATTTGATTTTTGAATGAATTTGAGTTTGATTTTTGGAATTGGTTTTGATTGTTTGAATTTATATTTCATTAATATATGTGAATATAAATGAGAATATAAATTGATCATGAGAACATTTCAAGGATTTGAAGTAGTTTAATCATGATTTAGGTTAAATCCATTAAAGGAAATTTTTTAATTTGAAATTTAATTTTTGAATTGGATTGGATAGATTTATATTTATACTTCATTTATATAATAGAGTATAAATGAGAATACAAGTAAGTTTTGAGAAAATCTCATGAGTTTGAATATGTTTGATCAAAGTTTAAGTTAAATCCATTAATGAAAATTAAGGGATTTAAGGGAATTTCAAGGATTTTAAATTTGGAATTTAATTTAAGGGTTTGGTTTGATTGAGTTATATTTATATTCATTTATATATGAGAATATAAATAAGTTTTGGGAAAATCCCATGAATTTGAATAGGTTTGATCAAGGTTTATGGTTTTCATTTTAATGGAAAATTAAAGGGACTTAAAAAAAATTTTCATGAATTGATTTGGAATTTTGAATTTGATTTGATGGTTTGAATTTATATTTCATTTATATATAAATATGAGAATATAAATGGATCATGAGAAAATATTAAAGATTTGAATATGTTTGAATCATGATTTTGAATAAGTCCTTAAGGGAAGATTAAGGACTTAGGCAAAATTTGGACTTTGGAGATTTTTATGGATTTTGATCATGGATTTCAATCATGGAATTGATTTGAGTTTGGAGAATATTAAATAAAATTGATTTGGAGTTTGACTTGAAAGAAGTGAGGAAGCTAAATGGTGAGAGATTTTCCAACACCCTAAGGCATGACCTATTCCTATGACTAACTCTTCTAAGTCTAGTGCCAGCTCGAAGTGTCCACCTAATCACTAGATGTGTTTCAAGACTAAGAAATTCTTAAAGTCTAAGAGGGATCCTATGCCTAAGATGGAAGGGTTGAGAGCTCATCCTAAAAATGAGGTGAACAATATTTGATCTAAAACAAATAATAATTTTTATTCATACTAATGTGCTTGCATTAAGAAAAAAAATTCCTCCCACTTCTCATCATAGAATATCTTAAGCATAGTTATTTCTTAATCCACATTTGCTATGAAAACTAACACCTAGATCCTAGATTCATCGTAAAAGCAAATGTATATTATTCACAATAAGTACCTTCTAAGTCACTATAAAAGCAATGAGGGTAGAGGTCATATATGTACAACTTTGTCCTTCAAATATAATGTTATCACATAGTACCCATTAGGAGTAAGAAGGGTGAATATCATAAGAATTATTTTTATTCAAAGAATTATACTTCCTAAGTAAATAAAAAGAAAGGTGGAGACAAAGGCAATTCCACCTTCAAACATCACTTAAACTTTTAAAGTATCCTAAATAAACTAAGATAATGATACCAACTCTCCTTTTAAAAATTGATGGAGAGAAAAGAAATGAGATTAGAAGAGGATATTTATCATCTTATCTCATCCTTCCCCACCCTAAGAAACCAATTTATTAGTTGTGGTACTTATGAGGTAATGTAAGTTATCATATCTAATTGGAAGATAAACACCACCTGGGCCACTGATATTTTTTCTCTAAAAGTAGGAATATTTTGCCTCCCTGATAAGAGTGTGGGTTCCAAAAATTCACCACCGACCTCTCAATAAATTTTGAATGAAGAGAGTATGATTTGAAGCGTCGGTGTAATTTTCAGAAGGTAGATGAAATAGTATATAAGACACTACCAAGAGATTTCACCCTCATTTGGTGAGGACTTTAGATCTGGTTCTAGGTTTCCTATAGCCCAATCTATAGTTAATTACCCCTCTCAATGCCGAGAGAACTTTGATTGCGCTACGTTAGATCGCTAAATGCGTGATAAAGATGTGGAGTTTCAGAATTTAGATTATAAAATTCATCAATTTAGCTTAAAATGGATGGTTGGAGGAATGATGATGTGTTCGATCTAGATCCCATTATTCTATCATCCCAAGCTGTCGCAACCCCTAGTCTACTTAATCTAAGGAGGTACGAATAACCGACCGAATGATCCTTATCAAAGAACACATGGGTTACGCCAAAAAATTTTTTTGAGTTGGGGCATTATTTCTAAGGAAACAATCTTAAGTCTACTTTAACTAAAAGAGGGTTGTTTGCCCTATCAAGTATACCCTATGCTTTACAACTCAAAGGGCAGAGCCATTGGGGAGCATATGGGCTACGATCATGATCGTAATATAATGGAGTCTGACTGGCCAAACCACCCAATCGAGAACTCGGTCGAATCTACATCATCAGGAGCACCGGCCAATGATGCTGAGGAGCACGCCCCATCGCATGGCATGAGATTGATCGAGAGTGAACAAAGATAACATTTGATTTAACATTGCCTGTGAGGAGTTTTCTTAATTTGTCACCCCACATACGAAGGTGAATAGATTGAGTTTTATTTTAAGCTTTAATGATCATTTAAGTATCTTTTAGATTGATACTTAATTTGAGTTAATTGATTCAAATTAGAATCACATTTTGATGGAAGTATTCCTCCTGAAATCACCATTCAACATAGCCATCATCTGGATAACTAATTGATTAAATCAATATATTTGAGAACTTTAGATCCTATCAACTCGCTTAGCTCAATGAGGATCATATCTACCCATACGACAAAATTTTCTCTATATTTTACTAAGTTGAAATTTTATAATATATTTTAAGTTTTAACCCTAACCCACCCTAAAACTAAATCGAAACAACCCGACAACATCCTTAGACACTTGAATCTAAATATTTAACATAATGTCGCGAGGGTGTGTATTTCGAGAACGCCACTTCACCAGACAATGCGCTAACTTGACGCTTTTGATTTAGATTGTAAAATATTTTAATTTTACTTATTGATTTTCCAATTCTCAAATATCATTTGGCTTATAGTCTTTCCAACAAGTTGCTCGCCTTTAGTGAAAATCTCTTTGAAATTCATTTGATTTTCACCTCAACTTGAAGATAACACTCAACAAATTTCATATGTGCCAATTTTATGTTCAATGGAAGCCTTCTTTAAAAATCAATTTTAAATTAGATATTCCAATATATAGATTACATAAGAAGACTTGTTCTTTATGAATCTCATTTAGGTTTGAATTGAACTCTATCTCATTTGAAAATTAACCTTCTAGCTTCATGTAACCTCCTCATAAGTATAACATGAATTCAAAGTTATATTTTGCATTTTATATTTCAATCATTTCACACATGATAGAAACATAAGCCACAAGATTCACGTTCTTCTGACTAATTAACCATCAACCCTTATAGTTTGCTATAGAATGTAAATGAATTATCAAGCTTCATCCTCATTCTCCAAGCTCAATTGTGCTTAATTAAGATCATTTTAATTCATTTGGAATAATTATAATAACTTAATGTTATTACCATATTCATGCTTATTAGCTAGCTTCAGTATATTCATATTCATTCATATAAGAGCTATTAAACTAATCTGATTCCTCCTTAACTCCACATCAAGTTCCATATTTATTTGAAAACTAGACTTCAAATTTATTGTAAATCTCTATGATGATTTGACATCTCCCAAGTTTTAATTAAAGTTTATTTAATTTGAGAATTTGAAAAAGGAGAACTCGCTTATCACTTCAATTTAAGCCATAGAGAATCGCAATTAGAACTTGTGAGTTTAATATTAGCCTCCCAAATTTTACTTGTATTTTAAATGAGTGTTCTATTCTTTCCAAAAATTTTCTTTAAGTTCTCCCTTATTTCTCTGATTTCACATTTATCTTCATATTTATCATATATTTGTTTGTTTAACTTAAGTTTAGATGATTTCCATTTAAATTTGTTTTAAGTCTTGAATTTTAGTCTAAATTTCAAAGAAAGATTTTGATAGTATTCTCAAGGCCATTCCTGTGGGTCAGATCTAATTGCTATCTCTGCAGTTCTCTAATGCAGAATGAAAGTGTATTACACACAACAATTTCATCTCATCACTCTCTAATGAGCGACGAGACCTTTAAACCGAAAGAAGACAAATGTATAATATATATATATATATATATATATATATATATATATATATATATATATATATATATATATATATATATATATTCATTTCTTTTTTTAAAGTCCGTAAATTTGATAAAATTTCAAACATTTCGACTAGGAACGATCTAACAGATGTACTGACATGCCCTAATGACATGAACACATGCCAAGAATCGATTATTTCGTCGCGCCCTAATGAGCACGACGAGGCCTTCAAACCTACAAGGAAATACAAGCAGATACATATACACATTCACATATTTATCCCATATGTTCAGACTCATTTTTCTGCGTGTTGCAATGATTGGCAAAGAGATCGGAGGTGGAGATGCCGGAGAAGAACCCGCCTTAATGATGATGTTCACTCTCACCAAAAGGAAAAGGTCGAATGAGATCGAATGCCGTAAGCTCAGAGAAGAACGCCGATGACTGTTCTTCTTCGCCACAAGGAATTGGGTTAATAGAGATTTTAAATCGAGAGAAGAATCCAAATGCCAAATTTGTTCTCTGCTCAAAATAGAAATTGAAGGTAATGGAAAGGGAGATGGAACCGAGAGAAGAACCCTTAATGACTGCTCCTCTGAAAAGAAATTTTAGATTGGGGAAAATAAAAGAAAATGGAAGGGATTTTTGTGAGGAAATGAGGGAAATAAATGGAAATTTCGGTTTGGTGGAAATGAAAAAAAGGGAATTTCGGATTGGTGAGGGTGAGGTAAAGAGGATTTTTGATTTTGGTTTTTGATAGGGAAAGAGAGAAGATGAAGAAGAGAAGAAGAGGAAGGAAGAAGGAGAATGAAGAAGAAGAAAGGGAAGAAAGAAATTGAGAAGAAACCTACCTTGCTTGTGGTCTGAGGAGAGAAAACAAGAGGTTGAACAAGGAAGACTGGTTTTAACCAGAGGACAGAAAAAAAATGGAGGCGTGAGCAGGGAGCTTCGCAAAGAAGGAGATCAATCGGTCAAGAGCGTGCATGATCTGCGTTCGGTCATGAACCGAGTGAGATGATTTAGGATTTAGGGCTTTTAAATATATTTTTTTTGGCGGCTTTGTTGAATTAAGAACGATTATATAATTAATATATATTCATATTCAAAATGATATTACACGATTAGAAATCGGGATTTTGGTTTCAAAAATGTCAAATTACGAGTTATCATTATCGCTTGATTTTGCACAAACTTATCTTGGTGAACAATCTTGATAAATTTGTTTGAGACTAATGACAATCAATTTCGACGAGTCATTTGGTTTCGCCCTCACTCTTAATATCGTGCATCGGCGTTGATAATCGATTGGTTGATCATCAAGTTGTCCAATATTTATATTAGTTTGATGTTTTTGAGCGACGATGGTGAAGTTCGATGAGGTCATTTGGGTTAATTTTGGCAGCGCTGGTTCATTTCAATCGATTTGCTTTATCATCGATCATTGGTTTGCACTCATCCAAATTGTGGGCGGATCTCATTTGGTAGTTTTCGGCGTTCTGAAAGCCAGCACACTCAATTTATGAACATAGTGGTTTGAGTTGGCGACTTCCCCTTCACGCATCACATTGATAGCTCGATGATCGGTTGCTCTTTAGATTATGCAATATTTATATTTTGACCAATTTCGATGTTCTGAACGCGATGGCGAAGTCCGTTCGTTGATCGGAGGTCATTTGGACTGATTTTCGCGATTTTTGGTATATTTTGAGCCTCGATTTCGCTTGTCTTAGAAGTCATTGAATTGACTTGTGGACTTTATGCCACATATATAGAGGTCAACAAAGAGGTAGACACATCTTATCTCCAAAAAAAAAAAGGCATAGATATGATATTTTTTATTGAAGACAACCATATGCTACCTCCAATAAGTGGCATAGAGTCAAGCTACTAATTATAGGTGACAATATGGCTTAGATGAATGCTTGTGTTTTGTGAGGTTAACCATTTTGTTTTGTTGCTTATGAGTTATTTCTTTGCCTAGTTGAAACAAGGTAATGTCTATCTATATATAAATCAAAATGAGGTCATCCTAAGAGTATTAAGAGCCTTTTCATAAATTTGACTCAATCTTTATGAGTAATTGACATAAAATTCATTGTACTAACTCCATGATCATATTAATATGGACTTTATAATAATTCTTTTTTGCAAATATCTATTTATCCTAAACTTTTGTCAACTATGTAATAATAATAAATTTTGGAGCTGATTAAAATGTTAATTTAAAATCATGAGAAAGTATTCATATTAATGTTTATGAGTGATTTCAACTATTAAAGTTTGAATTAAAACCATCATTACCAACAAAAAAGGCTAAAAAAAAAATACAATAAGATCTTAACTAAATTTATAAGAAAGGTGATTACTCTTTCAATTTTGTTCAAAGTGAAAAAGTAGTAGTTTTATTTTTTTTAAAATATCAAAAAAAGGGGATAAATATTGCCTTAAATATATCTTTAAATTAATTATATTTATTTGAGCAATGATGTTAAGATCCATACTTTGATGATCATTGAGCAATGAAGTTGAATAGTTTGATAGACTAAGCTCTTGCAACATTCAATCACAACAAGATTTATGTTGAATTAGTGGTCGAACTTTATGATGGACATTCATTAATACCAACATCTAGATTTCAACATAAATATGAGCATCCATTTTAGATCATTAGTGCCATCATCATTAAAGTGTAAAGTCCATATTTCATCACATGGTTCTCCACCATCGCTAATCTCATGCCAATTGGCTAGATTGATCCATATATTATTATCAAGGGTATGATGATCCAAAAACCCTCTCAAAGATGCAAAGAGAAAACACATATAAGATGCAAAGAGAACCTGAAGTTTCTTTGAAAATACTAATGGTGAAAGCTAATAAATAGCAGTGAAAGATATCAAAAAGCATCGAACTCTGAAACCAAACAGAAGAATTTAAGGTCAATTTTACCCAATAAATTACAATGTCGATCGTTTGCCTAAAACCTGAAAAGCAAATAATTGCTTTTGTGGTTAAAAAAAAAAAAAAGTTTACAACCTTAGATATTTTTTTAGCTTCTATGATCTTTAAAGAAACTTCAACTAGACAGCATATCGCATTCTCTATTGTCCACAGATTGGTTCACTCTTAGTTTATGAACAATGATAATGCCTTCCAAATCTATAGCAAGCTCAGTAAAAATTCAAATAAAAAGGTTTTACAGTGGAATAGTAGATCATACCACATTGCAATAAGTGAAGTGCTTCTTTCTGAGTTTGGCATCAATCCAGCGAGCAGCACCAGAAACTCAAAAACCCAATATTCGAAACTATAGCAAGGAAGATATTAGATATTAAAAATAGTGGACTGAGACTGATATTCGATCTAATGGTATGGCTTGGCAGGAAACTAAAAGAAGCTAACCATGAATTGAAGACAACAAAAACAATCAATTTTATTACTTTATATCTAAGCGTCGTAGAAAAAATGCTTGGAGTACTCTAAATTAACATAGACATAAAAACATGTTATACCAATGCTAAGAGAACCCGTTCCCTTTTACGATGTAAGCATATTGATTTCATACTCAAGAGACTTTCTCACAGTTCCCTCAAAGGTGACAACTTTGATTTCAGACTTAAACTGAGCGAAAATAAAATCATTATTTTTTCAAAATCAGTTTTCTATCTATAACAGCCAAATGTACTCATAGTTCCTTCGGCCTAACAAAACATATATATTTCTTTTATTAAAGATACAACCTAGTGCTTGGCCTTCACTCGTTGGTTTAAGTTTTGATTAGTCATTAGAAGGAGAGATTATTTTATGGCATCCATACCGTTCGGATTGTTGTGCATATACTATATATTACTGTGTGCAAGGGTGAGTACACAATAATTGTGCACACAAATTTGCTGTGTGCTCCTCGTGAGTTGTGTGCACAGCAATTCAGACAGTCTGGATGCCACACAAACTTATTTCTCCACTAGTTGATCAAGCCAAGCTTGGTTCAATAATCTACACCCACAAACATTACTTAAACTACATATCGAGGATAATGCACTTACAGAAATAAATAAAAAAAAATCACAATTTTCATCCAGCATAGCAACATTTAAAGCAAATATACAATCCTACAAACTAAAATAAAAACTTTAAGTGATATATATAACATACCAAACCATTACAGCAGAAGGAATAGCCAACTTAAGGCTAGGCATTACATGCTGAAATGCTACCACTGAAAACCCTCCCCAAGTGAACTTGAAATTACTCGAAAACTTCACATAAATGGCCAACATGACGAATGATACCCACAAAGAAATAGAAGCAGATAGAGAAGTTCCCTTGAATCCAAGTCCAACGAAATTAGCTAAAAAGTAAGTGTAGGAAGGATCAGTGGAATAGCTGAAAACAGAACCAAAGGCATCACCACTGATTGTGTTTGGCAGAATCTCAGAATGCATTGAATGAATCCATAGGCAAAGAGCCCAGGAATCAAATACTGAACATACAGAGCTGCCAATTTTGCCAGTTGAGGTTCTTGTTGCAGAAAAAATCAACACAGGCTCTGTATAGTACCATAAGATGGATACAAGAACTGAAAAGGTTGCAGATATAATGGCTGATGATTGCAGATATATACCTAATAGGTGGTATGATCTTGCACCATATCCTTGACCACAGAGTGTCTCAAGAGCTCCACTCAAACCAACCTACAAATAGAGGAGAAGAAGAAGAAGATTTGAATCTCCAGCTATATGCTTTTGAATGGAAAAGAATTTAAAGACTGTTGTTTTAGTTTTAGCCACATTAGATGATTTGGAGAATTTTGTTGTGGTTATTTTGCCTCAACACTATGTGGGTATGTGATTATAGTTTATATTTGTAATTCAAGTTATTTTGCAGTTATAGCATTTCAGAAGTTTTATTTTCTTTCTTAGTAAGAAAAAATTGAAGGATTACATGTAAAAGTAAAATAACCATGCTGCTGATAGATATATTCTTTTGAAGTAGGTGAGCAAGTCTCTAATAAATAACATTATTGTAAAAAACCTAAAATAGTATCTTAATTATTAGATTAATCTATTCCTAATTATCTTCCTTTATAAATCCTTCTCTTCGAGGTTTCGCCCAGTTCCCTCTACTGTTACAGTTTGTCATCATCGTGACAGCCATGATCCTGCTACTCTCAGTTCCATTAAAACTTTTAGCAATTTGATGAACAAAATCGATGAATTCTTTCTTTCAGTTGTAGAATCCACACTTAATACATGAATTGGTTTATTTAATGAACTGACTGTAAACTATGAATTGTTTATCAGTTGAATTCATAATATTTAAATATCGCTGTATTTACTGAATTGTTTATCAGTTGAATTCATAATATTTAAGCAAGTTTTGTCCATTTCTGTCTTGTTTATAGATAGATGCAAACTAATTTTTTTTAAATAAACGTTATAAAACTTAATCATGACTAAAGCGATGTAAAATTTTTAAATAATTACGTTTAGGCAGAAAGACGGTAAAAAAATTATGAGAAATGTTTATTAAAACACTCAAAAATGTATATATAGAGTAAATATCTATTTTTTTTTTTAATTGACAGAAAACTTTAGATCATAGAACTCTTCAACCGCTTCCAGTAATCCTTTCTTCGAATAGAACTTTATAGTTGAATTTTTTTTCCTTCTCCTTTTAAGGAAATCTAAATAAAAAATAATCTTAAGAAGAATAGGATCCTGAATTAATACAGATAAAATATTTAGGTGATTGAAAACAGAAGAGATGATAACTAATTAGCACAAACCATGAGGGCGATGCCTGTGACTGTGTGAACCAGGGAGTTGCCGAGGGTGGCGCCAGCGAGCTCTATGTCGCCAAGATGGCCGGCGAACATGACAGAGACCAAAGGAATCCCGTAGTAAGACATGTTTGTAAGAATCATGGGCACCGAGAAGACAGTCTGAACTTTAGCTTCGTCCACATCTACAAGCCTCGACAGCCATCCATGGCGTCTACTGTTGTTATCTTCCCTTTCTATCTTGCCAAGCAGAGGAGAAGAAGACATAGCTTCTTTCTCTTCCTTGTCTTCTTCAGCCTTTGAGGGAAGCTAAAGCTTGAAGCATGATGGGCGATATATAAAACAAAAATTTAACGCGGCAAAGTAATGTAATATTTATGGATAAACAAGTATGGAAGAGAAAACAAATTTTTTTGGAAAAATAAAAAAAACAAGTAATTTAATATTATTCAAAAAAAATTTATTAGTGGAAGTTAATATTACTAAAAATCTTTTTCTGCAATTGAAAAAATCACCAATATCAATCATCAAGGCTATCACTTCTGATAATATTAAGTTGCAAAAATGTAAAATTTTCACTGAAAGATGTGTAGGATAATAGTAGATGAAATTTTGAAATTTAGGAGATATTGGATAGTCAAATTGATTATTCTCTATGGGAGAATATGTGACCATGAGTGCTGAACATTGGTGATAATCTAATGTCAGATATTAATACTTGACATGCATTGGACAATGATGTATAGGGAATGCCAAATGCCTTGCAATGATGGACAAGCAACTAGGTTGTCTTCTATTGGAAGAGGAGAACAAGTCACCATGAGAAATGCGTCAACTAATGGTGGAACAAGAATGCCAAAAGTTAAGTGATTGTGAGTGATTGGTTTAATCATTCTTTTAATACAAGGAGAGATTGAGCATTTGAAAAAAAAAATGGATATCAAACAATAGTGTTTGACATATATGAATTTTCAATCATCAAAGGGTGACAATGGGAAAAAATATTGGACATTAAATGATAGTGGGTGATCAGCTTATTCTTTCTCTTAATAGCGAGAAGAATGATTGAATGAGACAATAAGTATATGACATTGATGGATAGTATACATAAAATAATGATCATGCAGAGGAATCAAATATCACTTGAAAGAGAACATGAAAAGTTGAAAAATGATGGGAGATTGACTTAGTTATTCTCCTAATAAGTTTGACCACTAAGACATGATTTTAACTGAGGCAGTTGGATATCAAACATCGTTATTTCTAAGCATTGGAAAATAATTAATGGGGAATATCTAAAGTTTGACAACAATTCACTTTTAACTTAGTTGTTCTCCTGGGAGGGAAGATTAGGCGATCAAGAAGATATAAATCGAATGTTAATGACTATAGATGTCACATGTCATAGTTGTCAAGTATCAAATGATAATCAATGGGGGAATATCAGAAGTTGGATGATGGCGGAGAGTCAATTTTCTCAATCTCTTGTTTAGTTACGAGATTAAGATGCCATAAAAATGAGCAGGGATGTTGGTTGCTAAGTGATAATTGAGTGTCAGCTATTGATGGAGTTTGGCAAATATTAATGGAGAATATCAAAAGTTGAGAAACAATAGGCCGTCAACTTGATCTTTCTCTAGATATGAAGAAATATTAGGTGATTGAGCGCATGAGCAACATGCATTAGTTAACAGTGACAATATGGATTGTTATTAGTAGTTGATATTTTTCAATGTCTAGTGGTGTCAATATGATTGGAGTCAATATTAATCTAGAGTTGACATTGTACAATTGATGATGATGGTGATTTTCATTTATGATAGTGACAGTAGTCATTGGTGGTGGCTATGCCAAGCATAGCTATAAACTTCTTGAATCTAATATTTTTCTCAGTTGAAAAATCCTCTCCTAAATGTATAGAAAATTTACCTATTTATATTAAATATTTACTAAAAAAATGCATCTAGATGATAAAAGCAACTTTGGAAGTTCCTATTAGTGTATCATAAATATACATTTAAAATATATCACCCTCCTATTTAAATCTTGATATTATATTTTAAAAGTAAAAATTTATTAGCCATTTAAGAAGACAAATGATATGCAATGTAAGTCATGACTTTTTTTAAATGATCGAGCCCAACCGCCTCTTTACATTACAGTGAATGTTGGCAGATACAGGCTATCTAGAGTTCTGGTTGACCCCAGGACAAAGCCTTCTGGCCACTGGTCATCCTAATCACCCATAACACTAATCTTAATTTCTATTGCAAAAATTACATTTATGTTGGAAAAGTAAATATAACTACACCTGCAAAATAGAGGTTAGCTAAATATACATATAATCCTAAGAAGTTGTGTTTATAATTTTGCCTTAACACCCTACACATAGATAAATAATAATCTAACTTAATTGGATGAACTGCAATTACTTTAAAATAATTGTAGAGTTATTATTAACATACGTTTCATGATTCATTTAATGTACTTTGATGATTAAAAATTAAAATAAAAAATATTATATTATATTTTGCAATAAACTATACTAGATATGTACAACATAAGAGATGTTGGGAGGCGAACAGCTCAAGTCATAGCTATGAGTTTTAACGAGCCAAAATGCAAGAAAATGCCAACCAATATTTAATATTAATCTAATATTGAGTGAAAAAGATCCTTAATTCCTATGTTGAGCTTATGGATTTAGTATTGGTTTCTTGTGTATAATTTAGGTATAAATTAATCGAATTGAGCTTGACTCATTTTGACTTAAGTTTGAACTGGACAAATTAATCAAGTTTGAGCTCGAGCTTCATTCAACTAATTTGAGTTGGCTTATTTAGTATGAAAAGATCAAATAATTTTGAATTAAATACTTATTTTAATAAAATTGATAAAAATTAAAAAGTATAAATAAATCAATAAAAAATTATTTGATATAAGAGAATGATATATAATTTTTAGATATTTTTATAATTTATATTTAAAATATTAAACTTTAATATATTTTAAGCATATTTTATATTAATATTTATTAAATTAGTTAACTCACAAACTAATGAGCCGAGTCGAGCTGAGTTCACTTATTAGCTTCTCAAGTCCGTCTTACGAGCTATTTATTGAGCAAAGCTCAAACCGGCTCACTAATAAGCTTGACTTACATCCTTAACTTATATTGAGATTAAATTTGCTAAGGGATTTCCACTTTTTTTTGGAGTTTTTTCATTTAAAAATTTTAGTGTTTCTTATTTTCTTTTCTACTATTTGTCTTTGTACTAAATTTTCTATGCAAAGCAAAGACATAAAGTTTTGCTCTATTACTATGAATTTTCTAATATGTAACACTTTGACATCGTCTATGAGTCAAATCCTAATATACTTCTTCAATGGCTGAAAACCAAGAACAAAATTACCTATCTGTTAGAGATAATTCATTCTTAAGTTTGAAAGAATGTATGAATAAAATGGATGAGCATCAAGCTCAAATTCTTCAACTTTTGATAGAAGTTGGGCAACAAAGGGCATCCTCTCAACATGATGTGAATCAGCCACCAACAGTCAACAACAAATTAGAGTTGATCAATTTGATATGATTCATTTCATGCTTCCTCATCATTAAGATTTGGAAGATCTCACGGATAATCTCAATTCAGATCCCTTTCTTCTTGTTCAACCGCCTTTACCAACATTCTACATAATGTCATAAGGGATGAACTTTGATGACATCCATTAAGAATTTTCTTTATAAGAGAAGAATCAATCTTACACTCATCGCAATTTCAAGAATCATCTCCCTTGACTAATGAGATTCTCCAATATTTTATTTCAATAAGGTTCAAATTGCCCACCATTAACCCTCCGATGAGACTTTGGATCC
Organism: Cymbidium sinense; assembly: GCA_021442155.1. NCBI lineage: Eukaryota > Viridiplantae > Streptophyta > Magnoliopsida > Asparagales > Orchidaceae > Cymbidium > Cymbidium sinense. The sequence continues at coordinate 52,628,390 of CM038225.1, read as the reverse complement.
ATATGAACATATAAATCACTATAGAACAATAATGCATTTTCAACAAGCTTGGATCGATTCTCACAAGTCTTTTCTCTAACTCTTAAAGGTCAAGTTCACACTTAGTTTAACTCTCTTCCCAAAGGAATTATCCACATATTTAATGAACCACCGAAGCCTTTTGTGGGGCAATTTCTTATAAACTGAAAAATTGTTAAAGACTCATCCCTTCTTTCTCGAATTCTCTATAACGAGGGAGAAACTTTTAAAGAATAATGTTAAAGATTCTCTTTCGAAGCTCATCAAATTCTAGGAGTATATAAAGAGTTACTTCAAGATGTTTTTCTTGAAAGTCTTTGACTCGCGCCTTTTTACTCTTCACTAAAGTGAGACACAGCTTGCTCATATGTGGATCTTATTCATTGAGTAGTAGCACAAATTACTGTCGATGAATCTATTAGTGTAACGTCTAATAAACATAAATACATACCAAAATGTGCTACAATAGTATCCCAACAAAAAAGAATAAACATTCTAGATATCAACAACATCATGAGACTTTTGATTATGCTTCATTAACACATCTAAGACTAACATCAGAATGGAGATTCAAAATTCAATATCTTAAATGATCAAAACTATTGAAAATCCAAATGTGAGATCAATCATAATATCATCATTTTCATCATTTGAAAGGGCATTCAATAGAAAAATGTATTAAGAAATTGAACGTTTAATTGCCAGGGATATCTTGCTCGCTACTTATTAAAGCAACATGTAAATCATCAATTTCACTATAAAGGAGATCAAAGGAATCGTGATAAAAAAGCTATCAGACTTATTGAATAAGGAGTATCACCACTACTTTTACAAGGGAAAAATCTCATCACAGTAACTTAAAGAATCTAAGCTTCTTAGTTCATTAGAAACTTAAGGATATTTTGTTTGAAGATAAAATTTTATATCTTTCAAGTAAGCTTTTATTATTAATGAAATATTTTTAAATAATATCGCACCTTGTAAAATTTCTCAAAGGCATACCCATGAGGAAAACTCATTGGGAAGCTAGTAGTAAACAAAATCTTAAGTAAAAAGAGCCCATGAAGGCAGGTGGTAGACAACGTCTCCACTAATAACTCCTGTAAGGCACACATCTAAGGAAAATGATATGAAGCTTATAGTGGACATGATTTTCACTATAAAGACTCTAAAAGAGTAAATGGTTAATATGATCTCACTTTATCAAAAATCTCAGAAAATAAAATCTTTAGGCGGTATAGATATATCAAAAATCTCAAAGAAAAAAAAATATGCTAGAAGATACGTGTTAATCAAAAATCTTAAAAGGTATATATATATCAAAATTCTTGGAGGGTATATGTACATTAAAAATCTCATAAGACAAAGGCTCAAAAAGTATAATTATATCAAAACTTTAGCATCAGAGCCTCATAATGTATAGATCGTAATCTCAAAAGCAATTTATAACTAAAATCTTATAAGATAAAAGCCTCAATATATATATATATATATATATATATATATATATATATATATATATATATATATATATATATATATATATATATATATATATATATATATATATTGCTTTTCATAAATTTTGGGTCATATTATCAATGATTATATTATATTTATGCATTTGCTTGAATAATTTTTTGTTAGTCAACTAGATAATGCATTTTTTCACAGAATGATAAATTTTATGACTTTTAATCATTTTATCTAAATATATTTTTAACAATAAGTCTAAGAGCGTCACCAAATGTCTTGTTATACCGTGCATGAAATCTCATGGCTATTTAATTAAGGCTATCTGATTATACCTTATTGAGAATTAACTTATTTAGTAGCAAAATAAAATTTAATTTGGAGTTCTTTGAGATCATTTTGTTTCTTAATTTCTTTTATATTTTGAATTAAAATAAAATATGTTTAATAATAATAATATAAAAAAACTCTTAAAATACTCAAAAAAATATTATAAGTATTTCTAAAATAATATAAAAAATATAAAAAATGCATCAAATAAATATATTTTTAAAAATAATATTAAAATATAAATATTAAATATAAAATAAAATTAATTTCAAACAGTCTCATTGCATTTTAACCAAACATGTGTCTTTCAACTTGTTAATTTGAAAAAATTTAGGCTTTGCTTAGTACATTAGATATTATGATTTTGTTATATTTTATAAAATAAAAAAAAAATCAAATTTGTACGAAAGCTTATATATCGCTCTAAAATTTAAGTGCTTATGAATTTGTTATTAATAAAGAATTCATTCTTGTAAAATAATTGTGCGGTTATATTCATTTGAATTAAATGCATTAAGTTAAAAAGGAGTTCAAAATTGGATCTTAGGGAACCAATGAATATTCAACATATATTAATAAAACAAGTGCTTTAAATAGCCTCAAAATAACAAAACTTGGATATATAACCCTAGGTTTTCAATTTCATTCTTCATAGCTTGGGATCCATTTTAACTAGCATAATAAATTATAATGAAGCACATGCACAAGAGCTAACCATATAGTATAACACATCGTAGTGTTATACTAATTATATCATAAAACATCATAGACTTAGGAATCCCATGAGTGCACATTGATGCTTATTTATATGTTTATATAATGTAATGATGCAATAGTTGGGCAAATGTAACGAGCATATATGTGAGGTTTCATATATTAATGTATATGATGGATCAATAATAATGATGGAATGATCCATGTGATGTATTTATGATAATAGACCAATATGCATAATAATCTATGATGAAAATAATGGGTGTAAGTGTGGTGGTCATGTAATCATCTTGAGATGATTGATGTGAGATATATGTGATAAATTGATCTATGAAATGATCTATAATGAAAGTAGTTGTGTATAAGTATTGATCAAATAATCAACATGATATGATTGATGCAAAATGCGGTAAATGATCAAATAATCATCATGAGATGTAATTTGCTTGCAATAGATGTGATGTGTAGGTTATGGTCATGCAATCATCATAGAGTAATAGATGTGATGTGTAGGTTATGGTCATGCAATCATTAAGGAATAATTGATACAAATGTATAATGTATAATATAACCATCATGGTATAATTAATGTGACGGGAATGTGGTGTACATGCAATTATCATGCGATGGTATATATGATGTATGTAGCATCTTCATGCCTCATAACACACAAAAACACACACACACACACACACTCAATATTTCACATCAATCAATATTAAGAACCAAATAATATTTATTAATGATTATTAACATGATATATTATTGGTAATAATATATTATTTATGCTATTGATGATTAAAAATAAAAATCTCATTAAATTCGTTCAATGTATTTAAAAGAATCATAATGCTAAGGTGAAGTATGCCTTAGTGAATCACTTATAATGTGAGCATGCAAATGTGGTGTGGAAATGTAGGCATGTGGAAATTAGTAGCATGCTTGCAAGCATGAATTCTATATGTGAGCAACACCATATAGATTTGTGTAATGATAAGTGATAATGGTGGGTGTCTAGATTGAAACAAATGGCAATGTTGTAGAGTGGGTACGTAAATAAGTTTTATTCAGCTCATGAGTGCATGGAGTGCATGAGCATGCAAACAATGGTAAGAGAAAATGACTATGAATGGTGACAAGTAATGATGATGAATGCTCCGACTTTTATTGGTATGAGAAATAATGTGCATGAGTTAGCATGTTTTAGCAAGGGAAAAATTAATAGTGAGGTCATGAAGAGATGCATGAGTCATTATTTTGAGAGGATTTAACATATAAATAATTTAATTTATTTTTTTAAAGTAATTAGTTATTATTGTAATATATAATGAATTTTTATATCAAAATTTGCATCAAATAGTTTTGAAATGGTTTATAAATGGCATGCATACATGTGTATATTAATCCGCTTTCTTGAATTAACTCTACGATAGTTGATCTTGACACAAAAGCTCATATGAATCACTTGATAGAAATGTAATGTCACAATCCTTTTGTTGAAATCAACATTAGTTCTAAAAAGTTCACTTGACAATCACAAATGTGATTTCATATTGTTATCATTTTTTATGACTATATGATGATAAATATTATAACTTAAAAAATTTGATTCTAACATCAACTTTAATTGAATGGTTTTCATGATCTTAAGATTTGCTAACTACTACTTGTTGAGTCATCATGCATCAACTAGAAACATCGGTAGTACAATTAGACTATGGTCACCTATGGCTAGTTTGACTTGGGTTTTTATCTACGTGTATGGATATATGTACCAATCAATCCATTAATTATCTTATCATTCTAGACTTAGGTTTCTAGACGAATCCTTAGCATTCATAAGGTCTAATATTTGTTAATGGCTATGGCTAATGTCAGTATCATAACATGTTAGAAAACATGGTAATAATTAATGTCACAACTGCTCTTATTTTTAGTGTTTGTTGATGTTTCGCTCCATCCTATTGAAGGTGGATGCCTCTGTTTTTTGGGCGGTGCTTTCTATTAATGTGGCCTTTTAATCTTTTGATCTTCTAAAATATTTTTTATAGGAAAAATTGAGGGCATTAGACCAATTTCCTTACCTAAAAAGTAGTTATATCAAAGGATTGAGTATAAATAAGAGAAGAAAACAAAGATAAAATTGACACATGCAAGAGTTGAAGGAAAAGAAGGCATAGCAAAATTCTTAAAGAACAAAAATCATCTCCATAAGATGGAGAGAAGGATGCATGTAGCAAAAGGTGGACTTAGAGAAGCAAAATTTCATCAAAGCAAGATGGCCCAAAACTTCTTCACTTAAGCTGATAGTCGATGAAGTGAGTAGTAGAGGGTAGATGCATCAACAACTATCCGTCCAATAAGTGAGAACCAAAAATTCAATCCTTTGCTAATAAGATGAAAAAAAACAAAATATATTTTATTGAAATAGTTCTCATCATTGTCCATAGCTTATCCGAGGTAAAACTTTGTAGAATGCCTAGTAAAGAAAGCTAGACATGAAAAAAAACATCTTATATGAAGACTAGCTCCTTATAATTCTTCTATCTAATAATTCTAGAAAGTATCACAACTTTGATGTGTCAAAGTAGGGTTAAGTTTAGAGAAACTATGACCAAACCTTCTTTTATTTCTTTCTTTCAATGTAAGATAGACAACCAGCATATGATGAGTAGAAATAAATGTTTGTTGGCTCTATTGTAATTTTGATAAGCATTAATGGTTGCAGAGAGAGGATCTTATGTCGAGTTAAATACTCTTAAGAGAGAGAGAGAGAGAGAGAGAGAGAGAGAGAGAGAGAGAGAGAGAGTTAATGATGTCAAAGAAGGGAAGACAAAGTATAAGTGATCCTTCGTTTCATTCCCATTCAACAAAGATAACATTGATCGAGATAAAACTATTATAGGATCTAAGAGATGGGGCTTGGATTGATTTATATTGTCATGATAAAAAAATTTGGAGCACCATTCATCAATGGTATTAAGATAAACCTTAAGCATAAGAGAGCTTTTAATCTAACATGCAGCAAGGTTCCAAATTAAGAACTTTATAAGTTGGGATTTACTTGTAAAAGAAAGCGACCTTCCAACCATCAAACATACCAAGGATCATATGAAGAAGAGGTTACAAGTCAATTGCGTTGAGTTTTTTTATAGATATGAGAAGACCAAGATATGTAACTTTATTCTCATAGTAGAATTCTATGAGAGAGAAAAATTCCACTATTTTTAACCTTAGTGGAAAAAAGGATATTGTTTTCTAATAATTAACTTACGACCAGAGTCTCTTGGAAGAGATGAAAAATATTTTTTATTGATTAGAGAGATTGTGAAAGCGCCTCGCAAAACCCATCAAGTCATCTTCATTGAGAAGATGAGATAAGGTGTAGTTGCTGTTGACCTCACTTTTGGAGTGAGCTCTCAACTTCTCCATCTTAGACATAAGATTCTTCTAGACACTAAGAGTTCTTTAGTCTTAAGACATTTCTAGTGATTAGGTGAACATTTAACCTAACCCTCGAGACTTAGAAGAATTAGCCATAGGAATAGGTTGTATCTTAGGGATTCAGGAAGACTTGTCTACCCTATAGCTTGAACCTAATCCTTACTTCTTTCTTTCAAACCAAATCTCAAATTCAAATCCAAATTCAAATTCAAATTCCAAAATCCAAATCATGAATCAATTCCAAATCAGATGATTGAAACCCATGATCAATTCCAGTTCCAAAACCTTCCTAAGCCTTATGAATCACATCCATAAGCAGCCTTCAAATCAACCCAAAGCCAAGTGATTTCTTTATAAATCACTTATTACATCATTTGTAGTCACAACTATAAATGAAATTGGCATCCGGATCATCCAAGTTAAATGAATATAAATCAACCCTTATTCAAACTTTTTGACCTACCTTAGCCAAATTCACAATCAAATCACTCCAAACTCAAATAATTTTCACATAACCCAATTATATCTTCATTTATATTTACAAATATAAATGAAGTATTAATTCAAATAACCAAAACTAAACTCAAAATAATACCAAAATCCAACTTATATCCTTTAAGCCAATTTCTTGGATTTAGCCAAATCATTCTCAAATCAATCCAAACTCTTAGATTTTCTCTTCAAACAATCACTCCTTCAATCACATGCCTAAATATAAACATAAACTACAATCACCAAGCCAAAATCAAACTAACCCAAGTCAAACCCATGTTCATCCTTTTGACTTGAAATTATCAAATGAACCAAAACCCATTTGACTCCAAACCACTTACAATTGGATTTATATTTTCATCATAAGTCTATATGTGAGTTTAACCAAACTTGAATCAAGCCTTGATCAAGTCAATTGACCCAAATGACCTAAAGGACTTTTTTGAGCCAAATTCTAATACAACCCAAATTGGATTGAACGAAGCCCATCTAAGCCTCACATTGTGATCAACAATCATCCAAGAATGATCAATCACTCAAATTGGGTCAAACCAAGTCAAACCTAGCCTTTGACCAAGTCAACACTTAGCCCAAATAAAACCCAAACTAGTCAAAATCCATCATATGCCAAATTGATTGAAACCATTGACCCAAATTCATTCATGATTAATGATTGAACATTACCAAGCCATCAATTGAGCCAAACCAAACCTAATTGGCCACTTGACCTAAGTTGACCCAAATTGGCCTAAAAAGTCAAAATGGGTCAAATCATGATTTAATCCAAATTGATTGCAACCAATGGGTCAAATTAATTCCAAATTGATTGTTGAACTTGACCAAAGCTTCAATTGATTAATTAGACCCAACCTAGTCCAACTGACCATGAACCCAACTTAACCTAAAATGTCAAATCAACTTAAAATCAAATCAAGTCAAAATTGATTAAAACTAAAGCTTGCAATACATTTCAAATGATCAACCAAGCCTAAACCAACCCATGACCTAACCCAATTGGGTCAAATGAGTCAAATTGGTCAACTTGACCCATTTGACCCAAATGAACCTAAATGAACCTAAACCAATTCTAAACCAAATTGAACCAAACCAATGATACACATAAGCTCTAAATGATCATTTGAACTTGTCCAAACCCATGATTTGACCTAATTTGACCAATTGGTCAACCTAACCCAATTTGACCCAACTTGGCATACATGGGTCAAATTGAGACAAATCAAATCAAATAAACTCAAAATCACTTTAAATTTGGTCTCACCCATTTTGAATCATTTCAAATTTTCCCAAATCAATCTCATAGCTAAATGACCACTTTGCCCTTAGATCAAAGAGTATCCTATGATCAAATTCACTTGGAATTTGGTCATATCTTTCTTAAGGCCACTTGGCATCCTTCTATTGGTCCACATGGGCACCAAGGAAGGTGTTGAACATGACCCAATGAGCTTGGGTCGGCCATGACCCAAGGCAAGGTCAAATCGACCTCCCCAATCACATTTGAACACTTGGATCACCAAATCCACTCACTATTCACATGGGCAGCCACTCTCCCTCACTCCACTACCCAAAATGATCCATGTGGAATATTTTGCAGCTCAAATCGTGCCTCCAATTCAAGCCATTGAGCCAAAATGGCAAATCAGCTAGTCACCATTCGATCCAAGGAGGAGATATACCCCCCCCCCCAATCCATTCCTCAGAGCTCAAGAGGTTGAATCAAAGCCTCCCCAAGCTTTTTTAAGCCATTCCCGAGCTTCCTCATTTCCCATTTTTTGGTTTTACTGAAAGACGAAATAGGAGAGGCGAACTCCAAATCCAATTCATTGAATTCTCAACCAAAATCAAATTAACCTTGCACACACCATCCTTAGACCTCGTCGAGCTCAATTGAATCATTTCCCAAGTCTCCAAGCAACAGAAAGTAGGACTTCGATCAAGGCCGATCACCATTGAAGAGGAGCTTGGTCGACCGAGCAAATCACTTCAAATCAAGGTTAGATTTCTTCAACAAGGCTTCATCTCTACTAGACGAAGCTACCTCCTTCGTTGGAAGCATCGGTGATATCCTCTGGTGAGGTAATTGCTTGAAATCGTAGCTATAGAAAAATTTAGTTGGTCTTTTCGAAGGGAATTATCATCCCATGCAATCTTGACTGTTGGATGTGCATCCCCCCTCCTTCCGAAGGTGTGGGATCATTTTGATCCCAATTGAAGCTTGGGTGAGCTCGAATTGAATAAGGAATAACGATGTTTAGCTCTCATCTTCAAAGGAGAAGGATCATACACTGTCCGTTTTGCTTGATTGGAGTGGATGGAAATGATTAGATCAAGCTAGATCCACTATAATTCCTTCTTAAACAATAGGATTAATGTCGGTCGTCCGATCTCAGAATGGATGGCCCGCAAAGAAGATGCGTCCGCCACCAACTGACTCAGGCAACAGATGTAACAACTTAAATAATCAATCACATCGTTCTACATGGAAAGCACGTCGCATCAGTGCACTGCGTCAGCCGCCACATGGCCCGACAGAATTAGGGTTTTAATTAGGCCTAATTAATCTGATTTTTAATGGTAAAACTTTCAAAATTTATAATTAATTGTAGAAAAATCAAAAAAATACAAATAAATACTCATTTTAAAGATAATTCAAAGGAGAATAACAAAAAATTAAAATCAATTAATTTTGAATAGTGAATTTGACTCAATTTGAGTTTTATTAAAATGTAATTAAGCTTACTCTATAATTAGTCCATCAATTAATTCCAAACTTTAAGATTGATTAGTGGGATGACCTCGCCTCCCATGATTTTATTGGAATTTATTGCTTGATTAATTAGGAAAATTGCTTATTTCATGCTTAATCACTCTCACGAATTAAATGATTAATTAACATGTTAAACGTGTGAATCCATTAATTAAGTTGGATAATCATTATGAAATAGTGAATAGATATAGGGAATGAGATTAGGACCTATTTTTCAATCTTTTTCCTAAGTTTATTTCATTTGAATACACTTAATCAATTTATAATTAATTAATGGCTTAATCACTTCATTAAATCACTTAATTAATCGAACTTAAAACCAAATCATTCTAGAACTCAACCATTCAATGCTTCGATATATTCTTAGATGTTCAATAACCTAAAAAAATTTCAAAGAAAATTATAATCAAACTACATGTGTAGGAGGGTTATAAAAGTACTTAATTAACCAATAATTGCATTAGGCCACTACATTTCTTCGGTGCATTGCTTATTTAATGTCTATGTGGTTGCATATCATATTTTAGCTCATAATTACTTGGATAATTATGTTAAAGTGGTATAGGTAAGGGGTAATTAATGGATTAACTCATACCTTAACCTAATCAAAATATAAAATCAACCTAATTGTTCTAAATTAAACCAAACCAATTCACACATGGGGAATGGGTTAGACTAGCAAACCCTTTTCATATTGCTTAATTCAAATCAAATTCAAAGATAAAAATCTTAAAGAATTTTGACTCATTTTAAATGATCTTATTTCATATAATTGTCCTTAGAAATTAATTATGATGAATGAAGTCACGAGCTTACATTTCTTTATTTCTTTCCAATCATGCTAAACATTGCTTTCCATATAAAATCATGCATTCATTTCTTTTAAAATTAATTAAATAAAATGTTTCCTTTATGTCAAATTGCATGTGTTAGCTAACATTAAGAATATGGGTGGCTATTATCCCTATTAAACAAATTTTTTTTTTAAAACTTATAGATCAAAGATTATAAATGAAGCGATGCTTGTTATAAATATTTATAAGCTTGCATGTGATGATAGCATAAGATGTGTATTATGCAGTTCTCTTTTCTTCTCTTAACATGGATTCACATAAGATTTGCAAGTGTATAGTTCATTTGAAAAGAACACGACTTGCCTAAATCTATTCCTATGCATCTCTATGTTAAGAGTTAGAAAAGACTTACATATTACATATGTAAATCATACAATCAAATTAAGTACAATCTCTTACATGATTCTTTATCCATTTAGTTCTTTTGTACACCTACATGTATCTAATAAAAGTTGTATATCGGTTTGGACATCTCGGTTGTGAGGCTTTAAGTTGCCCAAGTAGGTCTTGTACCTTACCTTGTGTAGAAAATAATGACACCGTACTTTATACATATGGATGTGCATTTATCTAATGGATGAAAAATCCAACTTTTTTACATAACAAAGACATGCATTAATGGGATATCCAAAATTTTAAATTATATCTCTTTGCATTCGTCATGAAAGTGCTTCATTTGCATTGCATGTATATATATATGCTTAGTATTATTCATATGCATGGTGGAAAGAAATGAATGGGTGTGTTATGTGATAGTAATCCACCCTAACTAATCCTAAGATGCCCTTCTTATTGAATAGGACTATTTAGAGGGAATCAAAACTTAGGATTAATTAAAATACATAATAAAAACATTCACTAAGAAGATTCATTAATCATACCTTAAAATAACTTAAAGTAGGGATAAAAGAGAACTCTCTTCTCTTTTCTTCTCTTCATAACACTTAGTTTCTAAGTGTAGGCACATTCAAACCAAATCAAAATCACTAACTAAATTTGACAAGCCAACTAAATCACTTAAACTAAAACCACCCTCTAAATTGAATTTCTCTAACTTAAAAAACTCCAAACTTAAAGCGTAGCTAGGACAAACCACACAAGCCTTAAATGGCACACACATTAGGCTAAGTCACAACTCTATGTTAGGGTGCATGGTTTGATGTATGATTTTGTTATGTGGTGTAATGTTATAGACTAGATGTTAGAGTGTATGTGCGTAGACTGGTTGATAGGGCGATCTTAGTCTAATTATGTCTTCTACAGGGTATTGTACTTAAGGGGCGTTATAATAAAAATATAAAAAATATTTTTTGTTGTGCAAGTTGCTTATACCCCTAAGCATAATCCAAATTAGGACAGGTGGGCTTGGTTACCCATGTGTGAGGTACTAAGTCCAAATTATTCCTATAACTGCTTGGGTTGTATGGTTTGTTTAGCTAACATTTATCTTGCAAGTGTAGCTAGATTTATTTTTCTTCCTTTAATGTAATTTTTGCATTAGGATTAGGATAAGTGTTATGGGGACTAAGGTGAACATTGTTTATAAGACCATATCTTATGTACCATGTGAAGCATTGGAGCAACCCACATCCCAAGTCAAACCAAAAGAAAAGAAAGAAAAAGGAGCAAACCAAGATGAAGGAATGAAGAACAAGGAGTGAAGAATGGAGGATGAAGAATGAAGACCCCCATAACATGTGTCATTTCATAATTGTAATTTATTCTTTCATTATACCGGGATGTATGAGGGTAGAGCTCGAGTACCCATATTTTTTATTGGGTTGTGCGGTGGAACCTGACCAGATCGGCCTCTTATTCTTTTAGGCTAATTTTATAAATTGATTGATGTTATGTTTATGATTGTGCAATTAATATGATATGATTTTCTTAGTTTCTTAATTATTTTACGATTGTTGAATGGCCTGAATGTGATTACACTCTGAGGAAAAAAATAAATTTTCTATCCAATTAACCAATTCAAAATTAGACTAAACAATTCATAACTTCACCTAAAGTCTAGGATATAAATCAAGATAATAAAAGATTTAGCAACCCCTTAGCTGAATGTGTATGTATCATATCATGCATAAGTCATATTATCTCACTCTTGCCAATGGAGGGCTTGCACTTTTGCCAGAGAAAATGGCTTGACCTTTGAGAGCCATGGTGGAAACACACCTCTTTCTTTCTAATTTTTGCCCATAACTAATTTTCTCATGCATTAGGCATATAAAATCTCATAGCCCATGTTAAATAAAAATGTCCAAAAATTAAAATAAAACTTGACAAAATTTGCATTAGATTAAGTCATGAATTCATACCCTTCATGATCTAGTCTCTTAGGAAGTGAGTTTAAGGACTTAGTCTCTTTTCTAAATAAATAACAACCTAGCTATCTTACAAAGCATATAACTTGCCTACATATATTTAAAATCATAGGAGGAGTTAGTTGGAGGCCATCCCAAGCGGTTATAAGTCCAACAGTCGGGTGGTTTACTCTCTCTTGTGGAGGTAAATCATATACCTATTTTCTCCTTAGATTTAGGACGTGCTTTGGTGCTTTGGCCCTGGCCAAAGCTTCCTAGATTTAGGATTTGAGATTCCTGTTTTCTTTTGGGGCTACATGCATAAATCCTCACCTCTTATGTATTTCTATAATATTGAATTGTAGAATTGTGAGCCCTAAATTTCTAATAAAATTCAACTCAAATATATAATTCTCCTCAATTTCAAAAATATAAAGCCCAACCATAGGATAGTTTGGGAAACTCACTAGGTTTTATAGTATCATGAGCATCCCCTACTTATCTCCTTTTGGTTTTGATAATAATTCTCTCCCTCTTAATCAATTCTACTTAATTTTCTAAAAATAATCAATTGATTGATAGTCCTATCTTTAAAATCTTTGAAGATAATAATCATTTACCTTAATCGAGAGTATTCCCAAAGAATCTCATTCCTTGGGATGCAATTAACTATGGGGGCTTGCCTCCATAGGGAACTTAACAAACCCAGCTTAAAATAAACCTTACTTTACTTTTCCTTGTAAAGTAGAGGAAAAATCTCTAGTATATTTGGAGACCCATCATGCCTTATGAGTGCTTATTAGGTGATTCGGTCTATTATAGGGTAGTGACTTCTATCTCTAGAGATAATATACTATTCCTTAATATCATATCCAATCACCCTAATAAGTACATGTGGATAGTGGTATCCCCTCATAAAACACACACATCAACAATCCCCGACATCTCTAAAAAAAAACACCATAGTTGCCAAATGTGACACTTTTAAATAAAAAGGAGGATGAATTCTTTTTCAAAGGATTAGACAAGGATGCATGAGTCATTATTTTCAATGAATTCATTTTCAAATAAAAAGGATGATGAATTCATTTTCAAAGGAAAAATTAATAGTGAGGTCATGAAGAGATGCATGAGTCATTATTTTTAGAGGTTTTAATGTATAGATAATTTAAATTATTATTATTTAAATAATTAGTTATTATTTTAATATATCCTAAATTTTTATATCAAATTTAGCATCAAATAGTTTTCGAAATGGTTTATAAATGGCATGCATGCGATATTAATCCTCTTTCTTGAATTAACTCTACACGATAGTTGATCTTGACACAACCAAGCTCATATGAATCACTTGATAGAAATGTAATGTCACAATCCTTTTGTTGAAATCAACATTAGTTCTAAAAAGATCACCTGACAATCACAAATGTGATTTCATATTGTTATCATTTTTTTATACGTGTATTATTATTTATGATTATATGATGATAAATATTATAACTTATGAAATTTGATTCTAACATCAACTTTAATTGATTGGTTTTCACGATCCTAAGATTTGCTAACTACTACTTGTTGAGTCATCATGCATCAACTGGAAACATCAAGTTAAGTATAATTAGGCTAGGGTCACCTATCTTTAGTCTAACTTGGGTTTTTATTTAGGTGTATGGATATATGTACCAATCGATCCATTAATTATCTTATTGACCAATGTGGGCTCCAAAAATTCACCACCACCTCGATTAGGGAGTAGATTTAATGTCGGTTAAATTTTTAGAAGGCAGATGAAATAGTAGATAAGATACTATCCAGAGATTTCACCCACATTTTGTAAGGACTTTAGATCTGGTTCAAGGTTTCTTATAGGCTCAAGAACTTATAATTAATTACCCCTCCCAATGCTGAGAGAGAACTTTCAATTAAGGCTAGTCGTTAGATCGCTAAATGCATAGCATATAGTAGCAGCATGTGGAGTTATGAATTTAGGTTTATGAAATTTATCATTCTTTAACTTGAAACAGATGGTTGGGGGAACGATGACACGCCCGATCAAGATCCCATGGTTCTGTCATCCCAAGGTGTCATAGTCCCTAGTTTACTTAGTCAAAGGAGGTCAAACGAAGGATCCTTGTATCGCCATGGGTTGTGTCGTGAGAGATCTTTTGCACAGGGTGGTGTTTGTCGAGGAGGCAAGTTTAAGTCCACCTTACCAAGAGTTTCTTTTCTTATCGTGCACCTTATGATTCACATCTCAAAGGCGAGCCATTTGGAGAACATACCTGATTTTGGCGTAATATAATGGTGTCATTTGGCAACCACGATCGAGGACTCTAGTAAATCGCATCATGTGGAGCCTATTTTTCAAACCATAAAGTTAAAGGACACGGGTCACATCCTTACTGGCATGAAATTATTTGAGTGCGAATATAAATGTGTACTTGACTTGACATTGGCTCCTTTGTAAGCTAGAGTTTTCTTAATTTGTCACATTCAACAAATAATTGTAAAAGGTGGATTGAGTTTTAACTTTAAGTTTTTGTTTAGAGATTAGATTTCATTTAAGCATTTTGAGATTAATAATTTATCAAATTTTTTATTTTTAATTTATATTTAACTTATATTAATTTGATTTGAAACTTTAAACATTTTTAATTAAGAGATTTAAATTCAAAGCACACTATCTATTAGTTAGAAATTTCTAACTTAATTTTTATTAGGGCTAAACTTCTTAGAAAATTTATTATATTTTCACTTTATATATGTATGTATGAGCTGTAGTTGAAAATTATTAATTAATGTTTGCTCCAAACTAGTTTCCACATGAACATTAATGGCTTTTGTGAACCTTCATCATGTCTGTTAGTTTATTGTAATATATTTTGACGGTGTAAAGCATTTTCTTATTTATTAATTTAAAAACTATTTGAATCCTACTTCGTGGATAAGATAGCTTTTTTGGACAAATGTTTTAGATAGTAAACTATAGCTTTAAAGTCCAGTTAGGGGGTTTTTAAAAGCTTATTTGATCAAGTACAAATCGCACGCATGCACTTTACCAATTCTGAAAATTAAAATTTCTTTGAATAGTCAAAGTCACAACCATTGCCGGTTAAAAAATTTTATATGATAATACAAGAAGTAAAATATGAATAAAAATCAAATAGCAAAATAACACACTTTATATCCTCTTCTCCATGTTTATTTCTTCATTTTAACATCTTGAAGGAGTTGATAGAATATTTTCTATCTAGTTATGAAACTTAGATTCAAAGCATACTAATCACCAACTACTAATTATTAAATTATTATTAGAGCTCAACCTTCTTAAAAATCTGTTGCATATTTACATTATATATATATATATATATATATATATATATATATATATATATATATATATATATATATATATATAATATATATATATATATATATATATATATATATATATAAACATGATTAAAAATACATGGAAATACATGGTCACTAATACATTATATTGTAGAATATTTATGATAATATAAAAATTACTATTTTAATACAACAACAACAACAAGCATTTATATCACACTACATGAATCCTTTAATAATTCTTACTCTCAATAAATATATAATATCCATAGGATAAATCCAAGTTGATTTTGAAAAGCTTTTATATAATATCATAACCTATACTCAATTACTCTTTCTTATAATTTTAATGCACGACACATTAACTTTTTTTCTCTATAATCTGCACATTTTTGTGCATTACTTTTATTTTTAAAAATAGAAACCAACAAACTCTTTCTTTACTCATTTGACATATTTTTGGTCCTTAAAATAATATTAAAAGTTTAGTAAGCTATGAAATTCTTTGATTGCTTATGTATTTTTACACTTAATTTGGAATATCATCAAGTCCTGCAAGTTTACCACATTTCATTTTATTTAAAACTTCTTCAACTTTAATTTTATTAATATGATAATAAAATAGAAATCTCTATTTTCATTTAAGATACTAAGATTACTAAAGTCAATCAGATTATTACAACTTTCATTAAAAAAATTTATCAAAATATATCATCTACTTATATTGAATATCATCATCTAAGAAAATTAATTTTTTATTTTTATTCTTAAAGCACTACAACTGAACTAAATCTTCACTTCTTCTATTTATTTGCTTAGCTAACTTATACATATTTCTCTTTTAGTACCAATATAATATATAAATGACTAAAGTATAAATTTTTTGCATCATATATTATTTTTTTTAGAATCCCTATACACTCTATATCATACTCTTAAGTTTTTACATTTAAATTAATTTTTATAATATAATTTTTTATTTTGATCTTTTCTTGTACATTTTGGCTCCATAACCAAGTATTTTTTTTATTTATTAATATGAGCCTTCTCTTTTAGTTCTCCATGCACATTTTTCATAACTTGTACATAACAATAGCTTCCTCATAAATATTTCAAATCTTAAGATCTTATAGCTTATTCTTAAAAATATTTTTATTATCATTACTTAAATATATTCATTTAATCTTAGGATAAAATTTCATTTTATTTTTATATTCTAACCCTTTATCATGAATCCAAGTAGTCAATATTATGTACTTAAACTTTCACCTATAAGTACATTATAATCTTTGCAATCTAAATAATTTATATTTTGTATGAAAATAATCAATTTATGTTTTACTAGGTCCATTTTGATAAATGATAATAAGTTAATTTCTTTTTTAAATAGAGTATTAGTAATTATAAAATTATAAACTAAAATAAAAATATAATATTATCCTAACTTATTAATTAGCCAATTCAAATTCATAATCATGAATGTTTGTAAAGATTCATGTCGTATTTTTTTGATAAGTTTTATGTTGATTATTTACTATCTAATATAACTCTTAATTTCTCTGATTTGAGAATTGGGACACGGCAAAGACAGTGTTACAGTTAGATAAATTAAAATGTTTTATAAAAATGCATTTTAAAAAATAAATAAATAATTACGCATATGAGATAGAAAAAATTCACGTAAAAATTCTGAAATATGAGCAGACCTTCTACCTAGCTTTGGAAGCCGATTCACGCGCGGCGATGGCAGCAATTGCGACGGGAGTGGAGGCCAGCGGCGCGAGATTCGTTTGGCTGGCGGGGCTGCATGCCGGTGCCGAAGGAGTTTCAAGGGAAGGAGAAGACTGGCTGTTAAAGCTCAGAGTGTTGGTTTTCCTCGCAAGCGGTAGCGTGAGGTGTGAATAGGCTAGTTAATCTTTAGTTAAAGAAAGTTTTATTTTATTTCTATTTGTTGGGTGGAGGATGTTAGCTTATACAAGATTTGTGTATTGTTTATGCTGCAATTTAAAATCCTTAAAGTTGGCGTTTGATGTTTTCATTACTTAAAACTTTTAAATAAGCTAAATAACTTAAAATGAGACTAGAAATATTTTAAACACATTTAGTTAGTTGATATAGACACCTTTAAGATATTAAAAGTAGATGTGTTCTTAATTAAAATTAGTTCATCATTTTATATTAAAACTCTTAACAATTTATTTAATCACCATTGTCGGCTTTAAGCCCAAATGAAAAAAATAAAGTATTTTTAAGATAATTAATTTGTACCTCGACCAAGAAAAAAAAATTTGTTCATGTTTAGAAAAAAAAATTGTAGAGGGAGATGGATCCAAATCTCTTTTAGCGATCTGAACTTTACTCATAGGAATGACAGAGTGACGAGAAATAAACTGAGAGAGAATCTGAGAGAAATTTTATTTGCTTTTTTTATATTGTCAAAAGTATTTAAACTTGAGCACATGATTCCAAGTGTCATGTGTTTATCCTCTTACTCCCTATTAAATAGGTGTGGGTTAATGTACTACATTATAGAAAATATTATATTTAAGATTAGCTAGTAAATTATAAAAAGGCCTAAAAATGATTGCTTTAAAGAGAATATTGTCAACTACAGCAATTTAATCTATTAAATGCACACAATGATCTCTATTTAAGGAGCGGGTTCTTGTAAACTCATTGGCTAACTTCGCTATGGCCGATCAAGTGTAGGTAAACAATTGTATTACATGGCTTAGAAATCATAGCCTAGTCGACCTTATGGCTAAATATATTAGGTGAGTTGATCTATGTAGTTTTGGGATCTGGCAACTTCCTTTGGTTAGGTTGACCTTGAGGTTGACTACACTTTCTTGAGTGACATCGATAGACTCATACTTATTATTTCACTATATTGGCACTCTTTAGCAAGTCTAGTAGCCTTAGGCTAGTCCAAATAAATGTAGGTGTATAGGGCTTCTCCCAATTGAAATGAATCTATTAAAATAAGTTCTAGATTTTAAATAATGCTCTTCCCCATAATTGGAATGCTTTAATACAATGCTATGGTGATTGGGGATGTTGGAATTATCATTAAAAGATCATTGCTGGTCAACTCAATCTTTATCCTTATAGGATGGAAGACTAGTGACCAAGAAAGTGGGCATCAACCTTGGTAAAGATGACGAGCATCAGTGAAAGTGTTGATGAATTGTTTATATCTTGTTGGTAATAGTGGACATATGTCTTCTTAGTGAGGATGAGTGCCTAAATTAGTTTTAATAAATGATAATGACATTGTTGACAATAGTGACAATCACTTTATTATTGACTATGGGCATCTGTGTCAATATAAATGATGGAGGTCTATCTTATTATTGAAGGTGTGAACATCAACATTATCACTAGTAATGCAAGTTATTATTAGCAATGATGGACATCATGTTGTTGATGGCATCATGCATTGGCTTATTGTGGTGATTATGAGTGATAGCCTTGGTGTTGATGGTGAGCATCAACTTTATATTGATAATAAAATTAGTGTTGTTAGCAACACTATGTGTAAATATTATTAGCAAGATAGCATCGATAATATGGTGGCAACTTGGTGGAAATCTTGACATCTACAAAGTGGGGAAAACAAGCATGGAGTGCTAATGCAAAGAGCTATAAATTCTCTTATTAAGAATGATTCATTTAGGTTCATCTCCTTCCACCTTAAATATATATAAGTAATGTCTATTTTAAATTTTTTGAGAAGACTATCCTAGTCATTTTAAAAGTCTATGTTGATCCACATGATTATAATATTATTTAGGCATCCTAAAATCTTAATGATTTCAAATTAAGCAATCTTATGCTTATTAGACTTCTCTTGTCAATATGCTCATTTTAATACTAAGTATGTAAGAATTATATTTTGTTTGATCTTTCAAATGATATCATAAAGTTTTGAGATTGCTTTAGAGTGCTTGATTTAAGTTTATATAGACTAAGTGTGAAGTTACAAGAGTTAAAAGTTATAATTTTAATATTTTTCATTTAGTATGTATTATATATGTTCAAATTTAGAGATTGGATGATAAGGCACACACTTACATAAGATATTTAAGCTAAAAAATAAAATTTAAATACTAATATAAAATTAATCTTTAGTGTATGTGGTGTTTATTTTTTGTGTGTTTGGGTGTGTTTATGTGAGGGAACACCATGCAGATCCGCAGATCTACTCATTAAGATGATCGGGTATGATATTAAGAAATAGTGTACTATCTCGAGAGATAAAAGTCACTATCCTATAATGACCTAATCATCTAATGAGGACTCCTAAGGCATAATGGGTCTTCGAATAAATCTGAGATTTTTTTCCTACTTTACATGAAAAAATAAAGCAGGGTTTATATAAACCGGGTTCGTTAAGTTTCCTATGGTGGTAAGCCTCCATAATTAATTACATCTTAAGAAAAAATGAATCCCTTAAGAATACTCTCAGTTAAAGTACGCAATTGTTGTCTTCAAAGAATTCAAAGATAGGACTATCAAAGGATTAGTTATATTTTTGAAAATCAAGTGGGAGATAAGAAGGGAAGAGTTTTATCGAAACCAAGAGAGATGAGTATGGAGTGCTCATCAAACTAGAAGCCTAGTGAGTATTCTAATCTATCATAAGGTTGAGCTTTATACATTTGAATTTGAGAAGATTTATTTCTTTGAGTTGAATTTTTATTAGAAATTTAAAACTTATAATTTCACAATATAAGATTGTGAAAATGCATAAGAGGTGAGGATTTATGCTTGTAGCCCGTAAAGAAAAATAACGACATCAGATCCTAAATCTATGGAGCTTTGGTAAGGACCAAAATATGACCTAAATCTAAGGTAAAAATAAGTATATGATTTACCTCCATAAGAGAAGATAAACCACCTGACTGTTGTGCTTATTACTGCCTGGAGTGACAGACAGCTAACTCCTCCTATGCTTTAAATTCATGTAGGCAAGTCATATGCTTTGCAAGATGGTTAGGTTGTTATTTACTTAGAAAATAAATTAAGTCCTTAAATTCACTCTCTAAGAAACTAGATCATGAAGGGCATGAGTCATGACTCAAATATAATGCAAATTTTGTCAAGTTTTATTTTTTATTTTTGGACTTTTTATTTTGACATAGGCTATAGGATTTTGTATGCTTAAATGCATGAGAAATTGATTATGGGCTAAATCAGGAAAGAAAGAGGTACCTTTCTCTAGCATAGATGGAAGCCCTCTCTTAGCAAGAGTGAAAGAATATGACATGTATGATATTGTACATTCATTCATTTAGCTAAGGGGTTGCTAAAAATTATATTATCTTAATTTAATTCCTAAGCTTTTATGTGATGTTATGAATTATTTTAAAATTTTAGTTATGAGTTGTTAATGAGATAGAAAATTTATTTTTTGTCCTAAATAATCACATCCACACATATAGCAATCACCAATCATAAAAAAACTATGAAAAGACATGATATTTTTAAGGTACAAGCTAAACAAAATGTCAAACAATTTATAAAGTTATCGCAAAAGAATAAAAGGCCGGTGCGGCGTCGTACGACTCGAGAAGAAATGTGAGTAGTCGAGCTCTACCCTTATACATCTCAGTATAATGAAAGAATAATTATAATTATGAAATGATAAGTGTTATGGGGATCTTCATTCTTCATTCTTCATCCTCCATTCTTCACTCTTCATCTTTCATTTCTTTATTTTTGATTTGTTCCATTTCTTTCTTTCTTTTGACTTGAGTGGAATGTTGTTTGCTCCAAAGGAGTCACATGGTATATAAGACATAGTCTTATAACCAATGCTTATCTGTAATCCCCATAACACTCATTCTAATCCTAATATAAAAATTATATTAAAAAGAATGAAAGTAAATCTAGCTACACCTGCAAAATAAATGTTTGTTAAACACACCATATAACCCAAGTAGTTATAAAAAAAATTTGGACTTAGCACCCCACACATGGATAACCAACTCCACCTATCCTAACTTGGGCTATGCTTAAGGGCTAAGCAACCTGCACAACAAAAAAAATATTTACATTTTATTCTTACAACGGCCCCTTAAGCATGGCCCCCTACATAAAATATGATTAGGTTAATATCTAACATTTTGGCTATGCATACACTAACATCCAATCTAAAATAATACATCACAAAACTAAACATTCATAAAACCATGCACCTCCCTAACATAAAACTAAAAATGGAGACTTAGCCTAATGTGCATGTGTTAGAACTTGTGTGGTGTGTCATAACTAGGTTTTAAGGTTATGATTTGCTAAATGTGAAAGATTTAATTTATGAAGGGTTGATTTCTCTTTTAAGTGGTTTACTTGATTTAGAGATTTTACTTAATATTTTTTCTTTTATTTCATATAGCCTACACTTAGCAACTAAGTATTATAAAGAGAAAAAGAGGGGAGTCTCTCTTTATCCCAACCTTATGTAATTTCTAAGGTAAGTTGATTAATAAATTTTCTTTAATGAATAATTTATTATGTGTTTTAATTAACCCTAAGTTTAGATTTATTCTAAATAGCCATATTCAATAAGAAAGGCATCTTAGGATTAATTATGGTGGATTGCAATCACATAACACACACTCATTTATTTTTTTCTATCATGTATATCATACACATCAGTAATTCTAAGCATACCTATACATGCAATGCAAATCTTAGCATACTTTGATGATGAATGCGAAGAAGTGTATTGAAGTTTAAATATTTTATTTGTTAATTGAATTATGAATGCATATCTTTATTATGTATAAAAGAGGGATTTTCCATCCATTAGCTAAATACACATTCACATGTATAAAAGTTATAAGTGAGTACAATGTCATTATTTTCTATACCAGGGGTGTAAAGTATAAGACTTACTTAAGGCTACTTAAAGCCTCACAGCCCCGAGATGTCCAGACTAATATATCACTTCTCTTAGATACATGTAAATATATGAATAACTATAAGGATAGAAGAATCCATGCAAAAGTTATGTTTCATTTATTTGATTTTTTTTATTCTTTATCCATTGGCCACATCACACATGCATATGTATAAGAGTTTTAAGTTAGTACGACACCATTATTTTCTACACCAGGGGCGTGAGGTACAAGACCTACTTAGGGCTACTTAAAGCCTCGCAGCCCAGGATGTCCAGACTAATATACTACTTATCTCAAATTTATATGAATGTACAAAAAGAACCAAATGGATAAAGAATCATGCAAGAAATTATGTTTGATTTGGTTGTATAATTTACATGTCTAATATGAAAATCTTTCCTAAGTCTTAACATAGAGATGCATATGAATAGATTTAAGCAAGTGTTGTGCTCTTTTCAAATGAGCTATACACTTACAAATCCTATATGAATCCATGTTAGGAGAAGGAAAGAGAGCTTTAAGGCACACATCTTATATTATAATCACATGCAAGCTTATAAGTATTTGTAATAAGCATTATTTCATTTATAATAATTGATTTATAGGTTTTAAAAATAGTTTTTTTGTTTAATAGTGATAATAGCCACTCAAATCCTTAATTTTAGCTAACACATGCAATTTGACCTAAAAGGAAACATTTTATTTAATTAATTTTCAAAAGAAATGAATACATGATTTCATATGGCAAATAATAGTTAGCATGATTGGAAAGAAATAAAGGAATGTAAACACGTGATTTCATTCGCCATAATTAATTCCTAAGAATAATCATATCAAATAAAGTTATTTAAAATGAATCAAAATTCTTTAAGGACATCTTTATCTTTCAATTTGATTTGATTTAAGAAATATGAGAGGTTTGCTAATCCTAACCCATTTTCCCATGTGTGAGATAGTTTGGTTTAACGAGGAATATTTAAGTTGATTTTATGTTTTGATTAGGTTAAGGTATGAATTAAATTAATTATTTCTTACCTATATCACCTTAAGTTAATTAACTAATTGATGATAAGCCAATATGATATGCAACTACATGAAAAGTAAATTTGTAATGCTCCTAAGAAATGAAAGGGGTCTAATGCAATTGGCTTATGATTAATAGTTAATTAAGCTTAAGGGATCTAATTTAATTATTCTTATGATTTTGTCACACATGTGAGCCAATCATAATTTCATTATCTCTTACCTTGGGTTATTGAACAGCCAAGGAGCTACCTAGGATCAATTATTAAAGGTTGCTTATGTTAGGATGAATTAATTTTAATTTTAATTTCATTAGGCTTTTAATGAATTGATTAAATGTTTTGGTTAGGTCTTAATTTGAATGATGAAATTAACTTAGGGGAAAGGATCAAGGACAAAGCCTCAATCCTAATCCCTAAATCATTTAAACATTCAATTAGATTTTAATTTTCTTATTTTGAAGATTTAATCACTTAATTAATCAATTAATCATTCCATTAACCCATTAATTAATTTGATTTTTAAAGATAAAGAGGACTTACGAAATGAATTAGGAAAAATATCCTCAATCACATTTCCTAAGTGATTTTACTGTTTAATAGAGATAATTATGTTCAAATGATTAATCAAGTTATTGTTCATCCATTAATTAAAATTAATAGGATTAAGAGAGTGATTAGGGCTTACTCAAATTACTTCCCTAATTAAGCAATCAATAAATTCCTAGAAAAATAGAGGAGGCAGAGGTCATCCCGCTAAACATCAATAGAAAATTTGAAATTGATTGAGTGCTAATTAAGGTGTAATTAACCTAATTAGATTTTTGATAAAACTCTACTTAAGCCAAAGTCACTGTTCAAAATTAATTAATTATAATTTTCTTAGATTCTCCTCACAAATATCTTTAAAATGAGCTTAAGTTTATATTTTTTAAATTTTTCTATAATTAGTTATGAATTTAGGAAGTTTGAGATTAAAACTAATTAATTAATCATAATTAAACCCTTAATCCCATCGGGTCATCCGTGGTAGGCGTGGTGTGCTTTCCACGTGGCGTGACGAGATTGATTGTTTAAGTAGTCACTTTTGTGCATTGACTCAACGGCGGCGGACGTGCTTTCTCTATGGGCTGTCTGATCTGAGATCGGACGACCACCGTTTAATCCACGGGTTAAGGGGAAAAATCAAAGGATCTACCATGGGATTAACTGTTAAAATCCCTCGACATGGAGATTCCTTTCACAAAAGACCAACACATAGAGGTCTAGAGCTACGGTTTTAAGGAATTACCTCACCGGAGCTAATGTCCTGCAACCGATGTAAGCTAGTGAGTTGAGGCCCTGTTGAAGGAGTTTGAGCTCAATTTGGCTTAGGGTGCTCAGTTGACCAATCCACACACGAGCATGCCTCGGCTTTGATCAAACTCACACATCCCGTGCTTTGGAAGGCTTGGAAATGATTTGGTTGGCTTTGATTAGGTATAAGGATGGTGTGGGTGCAAGGAATTTGGATTTGGTTTAGTGGAGAGGGAGTATTGCTAGGGAGGGTGTCCCATTTGTTGCTCACCGGGAATGGCGATGAATTGAGCGGGCTTGGGATCCTTGGATTTGCTTTGAGGGAGTTCGAAATATGCTTAGGGACTCACACAAGCTGATTGTGTGTGAGATTGGTTTCAAATTGATGGGGTATACCCCTTCAATTTGCCATCATTGGACGGAGTAATCGCTTTTCCACAGCCGTCGTTGAGTTATCTCCATGAAAGTCAAGGCACGCTAGGATGGGGTGCTTTTGGCTTGGAGGTGAGTCAACTCACCTCCCAAAGGTTCTTACCCGACCTAGAGTGGGTTAGGTGCACTAGGTGGGTCAGGGGAAGGTTCCATATAGTGTAAAGGAGCTGCTATGGGGATGGGCAAGTTGACTTTAGCCTTGATCCATTGGGTTTAAGGTTCAAATCCTATGATTTGATGGCTAATTCCCTTGGTGGGGTCCACTTGGCTTTTAGGCTGATTTGGGAGTGAAGTGGGGCATGATTAGGTCGGGTTTGAGTAAGCCCTTAGGTCCCAAAAGTTGATTTGGCTTCATTTAGTCAAAATGGGTTCATTTGGGTTAGGTTGGGTTGGGTTAACCAATTGGTCAAATTGGGTCAAACCATGGCTTGGGTTAGGTTCATATGATGATTTGGGATGTTTTAGTTTAATTAATTTGGATTGATTTGGCTTAGGTTTGAATTTGAGTCATTTGGATTCAAAAGGGTCAAATTGGTCAAGTTGACCAATTTGACCAAATTAAGTTGGGTTAGATATTTAGTCAAGTTCAATTGGTCAATTAAAAATAATTGTAGCCTTTGGTTTGGTTTAATTTGGAATTAATTTGAATTTTGATTAATTTGACCTTTTAGGTCAATTTGGGCTAGGTTGGGTCAAGTTGACCAATTTGGTCAACTTGGGCTTAATCATGGCTTTGGTCAAGTTCAACAAGTGATTTGGAATGAACTTGAGCCATTAGTTACAATCAATTTAGATTAAATCATGATTTGATTCATTTTGAATTTTTAGGTCAATTTGGGTCAACTTAGGTCAAGTGGCCAATTAGGCTTGGTTTGACTCAATTGATGACTTGATCATGTTCAATCATTGATTATGAATGGGTTTGGGTCAATGGTTTCAATCAATTTGACTTATGGTAGATTTTGGCTAGTCTAGGTTTCATTTGGGCTAAGTGTTGACTTAGTCAAAGGCTAGGTTTGACTTGGTTTGACCCAATTCAAGGTGGTTGATCACTCAATGATGATTGTTGATCATGATTGAGGTTTAGGTGAGCTTAGTTCAATCCAATTTGTGTTGGATTAGAACTTGACTCAAAAAGGTCATTTAGGTCACTTTGGATCAAGTTCATTCCTAAGCTCATATACTTATGTTCATATACTTATGCTTTAATACTTGCATCCAATAGATAATTTTATTTACTTAACCCAAATGGCTAAATACAATATTAAAGCATAAGTATATGAACACAAGTGCAAGCAAAAGCACTTAATATTACAAGCCGCTAGCACTAGCAACATTTAAAAAAATAAGGAGAAAATAAAATTTGCATCTTGACAAGTATAAATCATTGAGCCCCGATCTGGAGATCTCTGCCACTTCCAGCTCATTCGCACACAGATCCAGCATTGTCGTCTAGACTTGACGATCCAGTAAGTACCTCTAAGTTCCTAGAGTAGAACTTCTGTAGCAACAGCAATGGCTATTAAAAGGTACCAGATTAACTCCATGGCGTTCAACATAAACCTGTTAAGTTCTTAGAGATTATATGTTCTGGGCACAAAATAATCTTTGAGCAAAACGTGACTCTCAAACTACTCAAGATGATCCCAAATATCTCACATTATAAAGATTCAGGCCAAAACCTGTGGGTTTTTAGTTTTGGTACATTACTATAAAGTTCATTCAATTAAATACGAATTTAATGCAAGTACATATATAAATTAAAAGATTCAATTTTTAGGCGAGAGCTTATACCTAAGGTGGAAAAGTAAGTGAGGACCCGACACGTGTGGGTGATGAATGTGGCGCTAGGCTCCCGTGGGATTAGTCACAACGACATCCCCACCCACAAGATGGGTGGGGTGTTGGGTGGATACCCATTGCAAAAATAAGTAAATAAATAAATAAAATAAAAAATTAAAAAAATTCATGATTTTATGAGTTCTGATTTCAGTACACTTATTAACAAAATAAACATATTGCCAAAATAAATATTGTGACAAGATATATCTCTTAAAAGAATGTTGCAATCAAAGATGCTAATAAGGCATTTACATTTTGAATCTAGAGTAGGCCCATTTTTTTTAATCAAGTGCAAGGCTTGAATTTACCAATGATTTGTCTATGAAGAGATCTCTCATTGATTTCAACGTGGTGAACAAAAAATATTTGAATAGTATAACAAATTACCATAAAAGTATAAAATTGCAAACAAGTATCAACAAGCAAACTTCATGTATTCACAAAATATGTTTCATTAGAGATTATTATGTGAAGAGTCTAGACCCCCCAGATTACTGTGCATTGGTTGTATGTTACTGTATGCACAAGAGAATATATGCTGTGTATACAATAATATGTAATAATCTAAATGATTCAGACTATGCATGTAATAATTTCTCTTCATTATATTATAGTTCTACTTTAGATTAGCTATTATGAAATTTTTTAATCAAACATGCTTTAGGACCTTTAATTGCATGTCATGTTAAGTTGGGGTTGATTTTCTAAGGAGCTCTTTGGGATCATTTTTTTTTAATTTTGTTAATGTTTTGATTTAAAAAAAAATGTTTAGTGGTGGTAGTTATTTTTAAAAACATTTAAAACATCCAAAAGTTATTTTTGAGTATTTTTTAAAAAAATAATATGATTTATTTTAAAAATAAAAAATAAAAAATGATTAAAATACAAAAAAAATATTTTTAGAAATAATATAAGTTAAAAAATAAAAAATATTTTAAATACTACAAATTAAGAGCAAATAGAGAATTACTCTTGGCTTTCTTGGATCTCTCAATATCCCTTAAGCCTTGCGTTGGAAACACCTGAGCGTTTAACCTGGATCCTTCAAGATGTCTTTTCCATTGTCTGTTGTGGTTGACTTCTTCTTCTTAGCTGCTCTATCAACTGGAAGAGAATTCCCACTTATTATAGAGTCGATATCGTCGTATAGTTTTTTTAAGGATTAAAGCATATAGTCCTCAGCTCTATTATTATCCTATGCCTTGACACTTATTTGATATGCATATCGACTAACGTGGTTCCAAAAAATAATGTCAGTAGCATTTTCATCTGTGCCTTCCACATCTCTTAATTTTCTATATGCACTATCGATATAAATATCCCTCTTTACTTTGGTAGAGCATCGCATGAGCAGATACTTATCCGGAATCCGCACTACATCTTCCTGACTAAGAACTCTGATACAATGGGCACAAAGTAATCCCATCATTTCAAATTTCTTACAAGTACAAGTTACATCTAGGGTAGTCCCATCGAAATGGACAGTCCATATTTTGGATGATTTTTATTCTCTAAGTTTCTCACCAAATACTCCATGGGGCTGTCATCTGACACAGTTACTGATAGGCCTCCAACTCCATACAAAAATTCTTCTTCAAACATAGTATACAACTTTCTTGTATAAAATATAGCGACTTATTTTAGAATTGGGTGGTCTTAACAAGAACAATCGGTGGTACTACACGAAGTCTTGTGTTCATTCCGGCGCCATGTCTCCATAACCTTTTCCAATCCCAAGAAATAATTTGTGAGTGAACTTGTTTGTTTAGAAATTCCGTGGTATACATTGTTCATTATTTCACTACGTTGCGTTGACAAGATGCCCATGCAGAATGAGTCTTTGCTGAATGCGTGGACCACTTGGATCTAATTTTATAAAGCTCGAACCAGGATGATCATGCAAATTACCTTATTCTAGCATGGTAGACCAAGCTTCTTCAAACTCTTCCCTCGAGTCACATTTGCTCATGCATAAAATATCCCTTGTACCCTCTTATTACTATTAAAGCGGTGAACCTTGGAAGGAGCTTTCTTCAAATATGCCATTGGCACAACTTATGACAGTATCGGTAATACAATTTTGATAGCTTCGTGTCATAGCGATCTTGATCGATTGAATATTGTTGTAGGATATCAACATCAAAGAATATGCGGAATAGCCATGAGAATGACTCAATCATCTCTTCGATAAAAGGCTACTCCAAATAACACATTTTGCCAGTGATGATAACAAGAGGGGCACAAACAAGATTATATTTATTAAGTCGATAACTTGTATAAAAATTATCATATCACCAAAACAGTCATATTCTATCCTAGACATAACATTGCTCAAAAAAAAACTTACTAAGCAATCTGACTCATCAACTTGTACATCCCATTACAAACATCCTCGTTGCTTGCCTTTCTTTAGCAGTTGTATTAATGCATTCTGTCACCATTCGCAATCCTCGATCTTTTCTCTTTACGAATAAAATTAGAAGCATTTGTGAATCCAATATTCTCTACACAACCTCCTCACTTAGATAGCTGAATGCATCAGTTGCTCTAATTTCATTATCTTCAACACGAAAAGTCTATCGCTAATGCATCTATGTGATCTAAGAAGATGTAGTCAAAGCTTTGCCAACCAATGATTATAATTTTCTATATATTTTTAACCATCCGGTTCCTATCCAAGTTAACAGAGAATCTAATCATGGCTAGACAAGTGCCCTTGTATCGCTTTTCGAATTTTGCTAAGCCATTTAGACCGGCGATTTCTTCCGACTGATTTGCACATAAAAATCTTTTGATTTTAATTTCTTGAGTTTGGCCAATAACTAGTATGGTCCTTCCAACCTGCTTTGATGTGCGTAGTCACAATAGATACGCCTCGCTTTCATTCAATATGGTGCCAAGGAGTTTCCCAAATTTGGTTCATTGGACATCACGATTTCATCGTGACCGCTTCATTGACCGATTCACCGCCTGCATACCACATAAATGTGACATGTAAATACCCACAAATAAACATATTCCTCCAAAAAGCCAAAGAAAGTGAAAAAATAAGCTAAATATAGAGAGTACGATGTAAAAAATCATCCAAGCATCCCTAAAGCTTCAAATGAAATGTAATGAACAAATTTCTCCAAAGCTAAAGAAACTGGAAAAAATGGTTGTCGAGGTACTCTCAAGAGAGTACAAAGAGTACGACAAAAATAACACTAAAAAAGCAACCAAATAGCCTCCAAATCATTCCTAATGGATTGATCGAACATATTTTCTCCAAACAAAGCTAAGAAAATGATAAAATGATCCTCTGAGAGAGAGTGATACAAAAAAATCTCCCAAAATATCCAAACCACCAAATTGCTTCCGGAATGTAATAAACATAATCAACAATCAAACTAAAGAAACAAAAAATGGTTAAAATTGTCCTCTCAAGAGAGAGAGAGTGATGCAAAATAACACTATAAAATCAACCAAATCCAAATTATTCTTAATGGATTAACAACACATTTCCTCCAAATAGTCAAAGAAAGTAAAAAATTACCCAAATGATGATTCTCGTGAGAGTACGAGAGTACATATGCAAATCCAGAAACCATCCAAACTACCACCAAATTATTTTCACTGAATGAATGAAATATAATAAAAAACCGAAGAAAAAAAAAAATGGCCAAAATCATCTGTCCTCTCAAGAGAATATAGAGAGTACAGATACAAAATAACACTAAAAAAGTAACCAAAAAGCCTCCAAATTGCTCCTCTTAGATTGTAATGAACATATTTCCTCCAAACAGGCCAGAGAAAGTGAAAAAAATTACCCAAAATGCTCAGAAGAGAGGAGAGTGAGTGTATGAGAGTATAGAAAATGAGATAGAGTGAGAGTATAGAGAGTATAGATGCAAAATAACACTAAAGAAGCAACCAAACAGCCTCCAAATTATTTCTAATGGATTTGTAATGAAAATATTTTCTCCAAACATTCTCATAGAAATTGGAAAAAAAGCCCAAAAATCAGACTCACTGTGAGAGTGTAGAGTACACAAAACCTCCTAAAACAAATCTAAATAGCCTCCAAGTTGTTTCTGAATGTAATGTACATATTCTCTCCAGATAGGTCAGGAACTCATAAAAAATAATATGAAATTTGTCAATACTCTCATGAGATTCTTAAATTTGTCAGTACTCTCATGAACTCTAAACAGTGTAGAAATATACACTAAATAAAAGAATTTCAAGGAATAACACTAACAAACCATACAAAATTATAATATACAACGGTTGAGAAAATTATCGATGAATTTTATTTAATACATCCTCGCCTATTTCCTCAAGGCCATAACTCCAAATTCATTCTCCATCTTCATGGTTCTTGCAAAAAAGGAAATGTGATTTTCTATTTCTCTCGAGCTCAAGAAAAAATAAACCCTAAACCCTAAATCTAGATATATATTTCTTCTATATTCCTCTTGCGCATTCCAACAATGCTTCTTTTCCTACTATTTGAACGAGACGGTGGCCGTGGTAAGCATATGATTGATGGCTCTACCTGCTAATGAGGATGATTGATTTTCATCATAGAATTACATAGTTGATATATACTCTATAAAGTACATTTTTGAAATGCTTTTATTGCATGCATTACAAAATTTCATAAGTCGTATGTTCCTATAAAAGATTAATATAAGTCAAGAAAAAAAATTTCAGAATGAAGATTATATTAGACTAATGATATTAATTTAGTAATTACTTATAAATTTATCAATAATATTAATTTATTTCAGATGATACTTTCAGATTATGGCATTATGAATTTGCTTGAGTATAATGATTTATTACTAGTGTCCGATTTGACATACAAAGTATCATTCAATCGTAATTATTATATATTTATTTCACAATACAAATTACTGTAATTAATAAATTTTAGATAATGTAAATTTTAACTTCACTTTTTTAGTTGATCCGAATTTAAAATATGATATAATTTGAATATCAAAATTAAGCATATTTTCTCCTAAACAAGTAAAGAAATCATCATAGAAACATAAACAATATTATATCAAGTTACCCATGAGTACAAAGAGAGAGTACAGAGTACAAAGTAGTGAGAGACAGAGAGAGAGTACAGAGAGTATAGAGTGAGAGTACAAAGAGAGAGGGCACCTCAAGAAGCTTCAGCATTGTATTTTTTTACTTTCTTCAAGATGCTCTTTAAGGGCTTTCAATCGAAGTGTCGACCACAAATAGCACATTCTCATATAAGACCTCCTCTCTGTTTTGGCATCCCTATTATCACTACAACTTCATCTGGGGTGATGCTCTTAAGCTTTAATTTGCTAAGGCTTCTTTGTTTTGTATTTTTACCTTCAAGATGCTCTTAAGGGCTTCTCAGATGTGTGACCTCATGGATACATTACCTCTATTCCATAAGACCTTCGCCTGTTTTGCATCCCTCAATTACTACAACTTCATCTGAAAGGAATGCACCTAAGTGTCGACCAGATAAAGACATTACCTCTATTCCATAAGACATTCTCCTGGCATCCCTACAATTACGAACTTCATCGTGAAAGGAATGCACGCCACCCGTAAAGAAAGCTTGCTTCTATGTCCCAACAAGACAGATTGAGGTAATGACTATTGAGTCTCTCAATTCATGGAGTCTAATGAATTGATGCAGATGAAGCCTCTATAAAATGTCAATGACTTCATTACTAAAGAGTGCTGCAACAGAATGTACAGAGAGTATAGATGCAAAAATCCCCTAGAAATCATCTAAACAACTGCCAAATTATTTCCAACGGAATGTACTCTCAACAATCATGCCAAAGAAACTGGACAACATGACAAAAAATTATATGTACTCTCATGAGAGTACAGAGTATGATGCAAGAAAACACTAACAAATCAACCAAACAAACTCCAAATTGTGCCTAATGAACATATTTCCTCAAACAGCCAAAGAAATAAAAAAATGATTAAAATGCTCAGATCAGAGAGAGAGAGTACGATGTAATAAAAAATAATCTCAACAACCACCAAGAAACGGAAAATGGCCAAAATCATCTGTACTTATGATGCAAAATAACACTAAAAAAATAACCAAATACCTCCAAATTGTTCCTCATGATTATAATGAACATATTTCCTCCAAACAGCCACGAAAGTGAAAAAAATAACAAATGCTCAGACTCTCGTGAGAGTACAGAGTACAGACATGTAAATCCTCCAAAAATCATCCAAACATCTCAAAATTGCCACCAGTATGTAATAAACATAATTGAACAACCGCGCCAAAGAAATCAAAAAAAATGAATATCAGTATGTACTCTCAAGAGAGATAATGAAAAATAACACTAAAAAAAAACCACCAAACAAACCTCCAAATTGTTTGATGGATTAATAAACATATTTCCTCCAAACATGCCACACAAAATAAAAAATCGCCTAAAATGCTCTATACTCGTG
The DNA here is from genome assembly GCA_021442155.1 of Cymbidium sinense. Classification (NCBI taxonomy): domain Eukaryota; kingdom Viridiplantae; phylum Streptophyta; class Magnoliopsida; order Asparagales; family Orchidaceae; genus Cymbidium; species Cymbidium sinense. Next base: position 52,594,661 of record CM038225.1, on the reverse strand, counting down.
AGAGTACAAAAGAGTATGAGAGTATAATGAAAATCTCCATAAAGATTAACCAAACAACCATAAAATTCTTTCTAATGAAATGTAATGACCATATTCTCTCCATCCGCAAAATAAAGCAAAATATTCATAATCATCTCAGACTCTCTCTTGAGTACGAGAGAGTACGCAAAAAATCTCAAAAATAAGCAAAGTCCTTCAAAAGAACTCCAAACAAGTAGGAAATATACACTAAATAAAAGAATTTCAAGGAATAACACTAACAAACCATGTAAAATGATATAACGGTTGAGAAAAATTACTAATGAATTTTTATTTAATACATCATCAGCTATTTTCTCAAGGCCTTCGTTCTCCATCTTCATGGTTCTTTCGTAAAAAGGAAATGAGAAAATCTCTTTCCCTCTCTCTGAGCTCGGTTTGCAAGAAAAAAATACACACCTAAATCCTAAATCTAGAGATATATTTTTTTTAAATTCCTCCCGCGCATTCTAATGAGGCTTCTTCTCCGCATTATTTGAAACGAAGTCGGGGGAGATAAACGTGGCCGTCCGTCAAATTACGCCTTTAAGCACTAAAATGAGAAAAAATGCAGTTGATATGCGTCGAGTTAGGATCGGAGTCCGCAAATAAAACTACGTGCAGATTCCGGATATAATATTTTATTTTCTCGAGTGAGAGAGGGAGAGAGTATTTTTTTTTTTTTTTTTTTTTTTTTTTTCAAAAATCAGCCCGCCTCCTCTTTTTGCTTTTCTGACTCATTAAAAAATAAAATCCATTCACCTGTCTGACGCAAAGGCATGGTGCGTGGGTGCTGGTGGCTTGCCATTGAGTGGAAGGGCAGTGAAAATAAATGAGTTTGACGGTTTAGGCGGCTCTGCTAAAGTGATATAAAAGAAAAGAGGGAAGTTGTTTGATTATTTTTTTTATCATAAAAAAAAATACATTATTTAATATAATATTATTATTTTTCTTTAACTCACGTGAACAAGGATTGGGATGGACGGCTACAAATTTCAAGGTGTTGATTGAGTACAATTAAAGGATAATTAAGTGGATTTATTTTAAAATGTATGTTTTTTGATGAAATTTTAAGTGCAATAAATTTAGTCAAATTTGATATCTATTTTAGATAATTTTGACGTTCGCCGATGCGATTGTTTATGAACGGAGACGTTTGGCGGCTTGACGTCAATGGTGGCTTCGGTTCAAAAATGCTATCACCATTCGGCGTAAACTCATTGAGGTGAGTGCGGATAATCATTTGATAAGTTTTGGCGTTTGAGCTAAGTGATAAATTTATGAGCGGTCGTTTTCGTCTTAAACTTCGAGACGTCGACATATTAATGCTTCGATCGACATCGATTGATCGTTAGATTTTGTAATATTTATATTTTGATCAATTTCGGCGTTGAATCGGCAAAAGTCCGTTCATCGATCAGTCTTTTTTACAATTTTAGGTGACATCTGATACATTTTGAGCCTCATTTCTTGAGTCCTCAGTCGTCAATTTGATTTGTTGGCTTTACTTTGACTTATGGCACACATATGGATGTCAAAAACATCACTATGGTTAAGATGATCTACTAACGTACATCAAATTTTATAAAATTTAGCGACATTGACATGGGAAAAGAATTTAGGAGTGTGCAGAAATCAATGCATATTCTAATATTCACACATATCAATGAGTACTTTTATATGACTTAGGGGTATATTTGAGGTAGTTTCTATTGTTTGAAATAATAATGATGAAATTCGCGAGAAGCATTATCTAAAAGTTAAAGTGAGAATTCATTTTTTTTTTTTTAAATCATACATGCTTGTTTGGCAGTCATTGCACTTAACTAATGCCAAATTGAAAAACATAATTTTTCTATCACAATATTTCCAAAATGAGGCTAGAATGTAGTTTGTAAATGATAGTGATATATTTTTACTTTTTCAGCCCCAAATTTAGCCTTACTTTGAGTCGTTTATCAGACAATTGAATTACTTGCCCGAAGTGCATAAACATTAGATAATTTGTCTATGAGCTAGTCATCACTGCAATTTTTTTTCCAACTATAAATAGATTGTAATGGTGGGATTAAGGCTTGTTGTTGTTGTTGTTGCTGTTGTTGTTGTTGTATAAATAGATTGTAATTGTTAGTTTTTTCCATAGTAACTGAATAACTAACTATTGAAGCAATATCCTGACCAATATGAACAATTACAAATAAAGCTTTGATGGTTGAAACAGAACAGCTAAAATAAGTTTAACTTAAAATTACATATTTATAAATGCGAAGAAGATGAGGAATTTTTATAAGATCAGAAACAAGGAATATAAGATGGAGAAAATGGCTGGCCTTTGGTTTGTTCTCTTCTTGCTGTTCTCTCCTGTTCCTGTTCTGAGTAAGCTTCTTAACAAAAAAATTTATCTTATTTTTTATTTTATTATAATTAATTTAAAAATATAAAGTAAGCTTGTTATAATTATTTTTTCTTTTATTAAAATTCTATTCTATTTTTTCTTTTAATTTAAGCCTTGAATTAAAGCTCAAGCATTATGTGTTACCAACCAGCTTGCTTTGATAATCATATGTGGATAACGTTTAGAAATTTCATGTCGCTGCTAAATATTTGAATATTTAAGCGTTTTGGTGTGGTGAAATATTATCAGATGTTTAATTTTTTATTCTTTGACTTCTTCTATGTAGCTCTTTAACACTTAGTGTCCCAATAGTTAGCAAGATCAAAGTTTTATCTGTGATAATACGAAGTTTAATAATGATCTCTCTTTGGATTCTATAATTTATTTCAATACGTGAGTCACTTGAACAACATGATAAGGAGAGGTAAAATAATAAGAATTGCTCACATTTCACTTCAGTTAAAGTGCCTTGCACTCAATTTTTTTTTTCTGGTGCTTTTTTAATCTCATTTACTTCCCTCTTTAGACCATTAATGGAATTTTTTATGGTGGTCTTTACAGCGCTTTGGTGGAGATCAGTGCTTTATCAACCTTCCACTTAAAATTGCGAGCAAATCATTTGCTCGATTAATTGTCTTTATGTGGTAGCAGGTACCTTGAAGAAGGTTGACTGTATAAACAAAGACACCTGTCGTTGCTATATCAAATGTTAATTTCTTTTATTGAATTTTTATCAAAATAAATAGAAATATAAATAATATGATCTATATGAAAAATAAAAGAAAATCCTACTTGAGCGTTTGTTAATTAGTTGGAGTTTTTTGTTATCTTTTTTCCTCAAATTGTTGCAGAGAATGTGGTGGCAACTTCATGGTCATTATCATGATATTTTATTTTTGGTAAAAATGAATGTTTCTTTCTAACTATTTTGTGGCAAAAGTGAAAATTTGAAAAGAGTAATATTACGCTCTTGAAATATATCCACATTAATAAAGAAACCATATGAGATGCTTGTATATAAAATTTTAAATTTTAGAGATAATGCTATGAACTTAATGATCTTTCAGGACACACACACACACACACACACACACACACACACACACACACACACACACACATATATATATATATATACATACTTAAATACAATAAGGCCCATTGTATTTAAATGTCTCACTTCAGCTCTAAGGGAACTTGCTCAAGATCTGTGTTTTTCCACTTCTTGAATACCCAAGGATTCAACGAATGCACCTTGGGTGAACCTACACACACATGGGCACATGTATGCATAGCCATGTACATGCGAGTATATGTGGGCACAATCGTGTGCGTAGGTTCGCTTAGCGGCATAGATACAGGTGAGCTCAAGTGCATCCAGTTGCACATAGGCACACGTGCTTGTAGGGTCATGCACAACCATGTGCGCGCATGCATGCATGTAGGCTAGTTGGTAGTCGCATTCATGTAGTAACGCACACACGTGATGGGTAGAGTAACTAACATTTTTCAAATAAAAATATAAAAATATTTTAAAGTTATTTTATGACATTTAAAATTTACAAAAATGTCCCAAAAACATTTAGAATTTATAAAATATTGTGTAGCTCTCAAGACATTTTTTTTATATATATAAATACCACCTATGGCGAGGAAAAATGTCATGCCTTCTCCTTTCATCATCTTTACAACTCTTAACTCTCTCCATTGCTCTAAAAGATGCTCAAATCCCCATTTAGGCTTCTCCCTGTATAGAGGTTGGAAACTATCTTGGATAGAGCGGTTTATATCCTACTTCTAGGCTTTGATGTGACATTGAGCTTGTAATAAAATCAAGAGAATTCTTAATATCACTCATGAGTGAACATCCTTCATCATATGCCCTCTTACTAAAGGATTTCGACCAAATCTCGTATGTGATGATAGACCATAGAAACACCATAAAGCATCAAGGACTCATTGTCTTTCGCCAAAATTATGATCAAGCTCATTCCCTCCATCAGAATATCTTTTCATCAATGAGACAAGCATATATGCGGTCTCTAATTTCCTTGCTTCTAAATTGATTGTCATCCTATTGACATTTGAGATATATGTTTCTAAATTCTCATATCTAGCTATAATAGTTTTAAATAGATTGATTGTCTTTTTTTAGGGAGTATGGTGTAACATTTACTCTAAATTTTTTGATGAAGATATGCCGATTTACTTGTGATGCACAAAATCATATAACTTGTAGGAGTAAATGATTGGATATTCGCACAATATATTCCTTGTATTAATAGATTTTATTTATTATTTTTTTATGAAGAATGATTGGAGGCTTCATGAAAAATGGGAAAAAAGTTCGCCCTCCTCTCAAGTGACAAAATAATACACTGAAGTCTCACAACATTGAAAGTATCAAAGATCTTTAATATGAGACTCATTATATTAACAAGTATTTATGTGAAGAGTCTCTATTTAAGATTGATCTTTCCATTTATGCAAGAAGAGCTCATGCTGTTGTTGAAAAGAAACAAACAAAATAAGTAGTTATCGAATCAAGCTCCTAAAGTGTTATCTAGCGTAGTGGAAGAGCATGAACCCTCTCTTTTAAAGAAGAAAAAATAAATTAAGCACCAATTTTATTACTTGGCAACGATATCATTCAAGTCCATTAAGATCCATATTCCCCAAAAAGAATTAAATCATTCATTTAGTGGACGTCAACGTGCCGATGAATTGGGTGAGCTATCTTGATTATATTAACTTTCTCTTATATTAATTTTTGTCTGATATTTGTATTTATCTCATATGCTAAAAAGGATGAATATCAACCTTGAGCTGGATGCTATTTTAAAAATATAAAATATTGAATTCGTGAAGATAAAATATCGTGAATATATAAATATAAGGATAAAACCTTAAAGCATCAATGGATTGAATATAGAACCAAATTATCAGTTATAGTGACTTACCTATCTTTACAAAGTTAGAAAGATGATCAAACTCGAGCGAACTAGTAGATGCACAAGTTGAGAATAATCATATTACAAGAACTTTGAAGAATTTAAAACAAATATATTGACTTTATAGGCATAAAAAATATTAGCTCAGTTTTCATAAAAGAAAATGCTGAGGTTGGCAATAGCTCAAGAATTATAGAGAATTTCAAACAATCAATGGTTTTCAAGAATATCTTCCAAGATCATGTTCATGAAGCGTGTAATCATATTTATGATGCTGAGGTGAAAAGCCTAGAACGTTAATATCTTGAAGAAGGTTTTATTCGAGGCTTTCTAAAAGGAACTTATCTGGTTCATCACAAGATTGATGTATATATTGATGGTTTATCCCGAGTTAAGCTTTTGAAGATTCTTCCCCAAACACACAAGATGATGTAGAGTGTCTCTTCCATTAATAAAATTAACTAATTATATATTTTTTGTCTTCTTATTTTTATTTAAATTTAATATCATGATAATAATATCATAAAATGCTTCTATTCGAAAAGGATATTCAACATAAATGGATGAGATATTTAAATAAACTTTTTAATAAAGTTTGTGGGAATATGATTAATTTTAATGACCTTAGTACCCTAAATAAAAATATAGATTTTTATTTTTATCATGGTATCAATAAAATTAAAGTAGGAGAGACTTTAAAGAAAATGAAGTGTGAAAAAGTAGTAGGACCTAATGATATTCCAATAAAAGTGTGAACATTATTAGGAGATTAAGAAATTTCTTGACTTACTAATATTTTTAATATTATTTTAAAGACTAAAAAGATGCTAAATGAGTAGCAAAAGAATTTGTTGATTCCTATTTTTAAGAATAAATTGATGCACAAGAGTGAGCAAATTATAGAAAAACTAAGTTAATGTGTCATATATTAAAATTATGCAAGAGAATAATTGAGCATAGGTTATGACGTGATACAAAAGTTTCTCAAAACCAGTTTAAATTTATGTCTAGTAAGTCTATTATGGATACTATACATTTGTTAAGAGGTTTGATGAAAAAAATATAAAGAGAGTAAGAAGGATCTACATATGATATTTATTGATTTACATAAGATAAAGTTCTAAGATAAAAAGTTCCAAGGAATTAATATTGCTTATATCTAAGTCATTAAGGATATCTATATTGGAGCTATTACTTGTTTCAAACACAAGGAGGAACGACCAAATATTTTGTATTTGTTAGATTAAATTGATCGACTTTAAGCTTATATCTTTTTGCTTTAGTTATAGATGCTCTTATTAGACATTTTAGAGGCATACCTTAATGCGATGATATTCTTCTTGTTTAAAAAAATTTGAATTATGGAGGTCAATTTTATAGTTTAAAGGCTTTAGTTTGAGAAGCTCTTAAATCAAATACATGGAGTGTAATATTAGTTGTAGAAGAACTAGCGGTGGGGTTGTGATAATGGATGATCCAGTCATTAAAAATAGTGAATGTTTTAGATATCTCAAGTATATTATTCAAAGTCACGGTGAAATATATGCGGATGTTATTAATAGAATTCAAGTTGGATGCATGAAGTGAATATGCATCGAATCTGTGATAGAAAAGCATCACTTAAACTTAAGGAAAATTTTTTATAAGATGATGGTGAATGTTGTAAAGATGAGGATGCTGGATGGATGATGACTTTACATGTAGAGAAAAAATGAAAAATAAATATATTCATGAAAAGGTTGGAGTAGCTCCAATGGAAGATAAGATTAAAGAGAGTTGCTTACATGATTTGGTCACATAAAATGTTGGTTGTTTGATGACCTTGTCAAGAGTAGGCGTAGTAGAATCGACTATATTGTTATTTGTTATTATTGTTGTTATTGTTGTATCATGACAATAAGAACTTTAATACATGACGTAAGGGTTCTTCATCCCTTTCTTTTATCATCTTAAGTCTTTCCATTAAGTTATTTGATGTTATGTGAAGTTTACTGGAGACATTTTGACTTATCCAATGTTGTTTATCAAAATATTACTCGAAGATTTTTACTTATATAGAAGAGTTTGAGAAAAATCTACTAAAGGTTTATAACCTATTTGAGATTGTATGTTAGAGTATTATTCAATGATATTAACTTATATGACTTTATTTTAGAATGAGATGAATTTAGCCTAACAAATTTAATTTTTCATTTGAGCCTATTACCAGACTAAAGAAAATTAATAAAATCGAAGTTGCCGAAATCTATCAAATAAACTATTCAATGATAAGCTGTGAAAATCGAAAGCAAAAAATGGCGGTATTCGAGCTAAAATTGAATCAATTTGGCCGACTTGAAAATGACCTCCGATCACAAAATAAATAGGTCGTTGAGAATGATGTAATTACCTTACATTGATATATATTGACTATGTGCATTTATCGGCGCGATATCAATTTTAAAATTTTTTTAATAAATTTAAAATTATTTAAAAAATCCCCAAATTCACCCCTATTTTCAGTTTTCTGAAAAAAAAAAACTCCCCTAATTCAAAATAATAAAAAAAAAATTTTGAAAACTCTCTCTCTCCTCATTTCTCACTGTTCAAGAAAAGAAATCCCCTGAAAAGGTAATCCTTCCTTTTTCAAAATTTTCTCGGTTTCGATTTTTCTTCCATGCGTCGTCCCGTCGGCTCGGAATTCCACTGTTCAGGCCAATCCCACCATGAATCCCCTTTCGCAATTTCCGGCCTCCATCGCATCCGCAACCATCGCTCAACCCTGCAGTCCCGCGTGCAACCCGGCCCGATGTGTTCCGCCCGTCGGTAATTGACAGCGGTTTGCCTTCTCCCTGACGAACCGCCGTGAATTGCTTGACTGACGGTAATCGGACCGAACCAGCTGACCAGGCTCGCTCCGCCGCATCGAGCACCTCGCGCTTAAACCCCTTCTGCCGTTCGTGCCGCTGACGCTTTAGCCGTTCGACCCGCGGCCCAGCGACCTTTCCGCACCTGTTCTGGCCAACAGGTCCGCTGACCTCCTTCACTCCTTCCTTAGCCGTCCGACCTTCAAGCGATCCGAATCAGCCGTTTCTGCAACCGTCCGCGACCCAGCAACCTTTTACCATCCGCTTTCAGCTATGAATCGAGGAAAATCATCAACAACAATTCTTTTTTTTTTTTTTGACATGCTCCTCTTTAGCCTTCCTACTTTTTGCCGTCGGGAAGAAATCGTCGGTGACGAATTCTTCCTTCGGCCCTTTAGCCTTTCTTCTTAGATGCCGTCGAGGAAGAAAATCGTCGATAGAATTCTTCTTTGCACTCCCTCCTTTGTCATTTAGTTCAAATCGGAAAAAAAATCGTCGATGAAATTCTTCCTTCGATTTTCGTCACCACCTTGCATTCCCAATAGCATATCTAACCCCATTCCTTTGCTATCCTGCGGTAAAATATGTAGAACATGTGATTGTGAATGTGAATATATATATATATATATATATATATATATATATATATATATATATATATATATATATATATATATATATATATATATATATATATATATATATATATATATATATATATAATGTTTTTTGTTTGAAGACCTTGTTATGCTCATCGAGAGATGAAAAATATGGTGTGAACAAGCTATTATGATTAGCAAGTAACAAGTTATTAGATGTGTCCCTGGATGAAATGTTGGTGAAATTTTGTCTAATTTCGGACTTAGAAAATAAAGGGGGGATGATTATATATTACATTGTATGTATTCTTTACATGTTTGAAGACCTCGTTGTGCTCAGCAGGGCGCGACGAGATGAAGAAGACCGACTTTGGTGTTTCAGACCACTCTACCTGAGAAAATAAAAAACACCCGTCTACGAGGATGACAGGAGGCTCAATTTCATCAAATCTTTTGACTTTGAAAAATGTGATAATGAAATAGGCTAATTTAAGAGTGCTAAGTAGGAAAACACAGCTAATTTTATAGCGTCAAATAAAAGGGGTGGGGTTTAAAACAAATCTTGAAAAGAAAAGAATATTCATTTAAAATCTAAGTAAAATTTGGGAGAGACTAATATTAAACTCACAAACTCTAATAATTCTCATGGCTTAAAGGGAAGTAATGAGTGAGTTCTCTTCTCTTTTCTTGTAAATTCCTCAAAATTAGAGCTTTAATTGGAATTTTATCGACTCATACTTTACAACAAACTCAAAATCGAGGATGATGAATCTAAATTGGGTTTAATAATTGTTATCTGAATATGGATGTGATTATCTTGGCGATAAGCATGATTAGAATCAATCAAATCGAAATGAAATAATTTATCAAAATTGATGTAAATTGAGCATAATCAGAGAAATATAAAACTCAACAAGTAAACTAAGTGCTAGTGTGTTAAATTACAATCTAAACCAAAATGCTTTCTTATGGATGCACTTTGTCAAGTAGAAAGAAAGTGATGATAAATAAAATTCTATAAAAATCATAAGGCTTCTTTTAATCAAAAATTGAGAGATTTCATTCTAATTATGACTTTCAAGATCAATAATTTCATTAATTAGATGAAATTAACTAAGCTATAAATTCTTGCACATGCTCGGATATAGAGATTTCAAGTGTAAATTTTAATATCTAAAAAGGTTGTGCAGGATAAAGTTGGAAAGAAAAGAAAATAGAAAATCAATCTCATAATTCAAATATAAAATTACCTAAGCTCTTAAATACACATGCCCGCACATCTTTGAATGCCTAAATTCAAGTGTCGAGGATCTTGAGTTGCTTCGGTTTAGTCTTAAGATTGGGTTCAGTTAACAAAACTAAAACCTATAATAAGAGTTTCAAATCAATGAAATATCTCGATTACCTCGAGTGATAGATCTAATCCTCTGTTAGTAGCTAAGTAGAGTTGACATCATCTAAAGCTCTTAAACATATTCAAATTAATCAATTTTTTAAATCAAATTAAATAACAATCTGAAATCAATCTCATAACTCAAAAATAAAAACTACATAAGTTCTTAAATACACCCGCATGTGCCCCGACATTATACTGAACGCTTAAATTCAAGTGTATGAGGATGCTGCGTGGGTTGCATCCCGGTTTAGTCTTAGGGTGGGTCAGTTAACAAAACCTAAAACACAGAATAAGAGTTTCAAATAAGTGAAATATTTGAGAAATTGATTTAGGATAGATAGATCTAATCCTCGGTAGCAGTTAATAGGATCTAAAGCTCTTAGCAAAACAAATTAATCAAAATTAACTCAAATCAAATATCAATCTAAAATAACTTAAATGAAATTCTATCATAAAAACTTAAATCAATCTAATCTATCCACCTTCCCTTTGTTTGTGGGGTGACAAATTAAAAAACTATAGCTCACAAAATGTCAAATCAAGTGTTCTGCTATGTTCACTCTCAATCAATCTCTCGCCAGTAAGGATGTGGCGTGTCCTTTGAACTACGTGGCTTGGCCAGTAGGCTCCACAGATGAAGCAGTTATGACCAGAGTCCTCTGATCGGGTGGTTTGGCGTTGGGCTTCATTATATTAGATCATGATGTTCGTATGCTCCCTTACCCTTTGAGTTGTGAATCATGGGTATACTTGATAGGCATCACCATAAATGGACTTAAGATTGTCTCTTAGCAAACATCACCCAGTGAGGATTTCTTGATGGCGTAACCCATGTGTTTGATGAGGATCCTTCGTCATGTTGGGTCGTACCTCAACTAAGTAGGTAGGGACCCACCGGGATGGAGGAACCATGAGATTTAGATCGGACACGTCATCATTCCCCCAACCACGGTTTAAGTTGAAATGATGAATTTCATATCTTAAATTCTAAAACTCTACATCGCATTCTTGCTCGTTGCATTAAGTGATCTAACGCCTTATTGAAAGTTCTCTCTCTTATTGAGAGGTATTAACTATAGGGGCTTGAGCCATAGGAAGCGTGGAGATCTAAAGTCCTCACCAAATGAGGGCGAAATCTGGGTAGTGTCTTATCTTATCTCATCTCTTACGAAAATTACACACTTTAAAACTACTCTTTTCATCGAAGAGAGGGTGGCCAATTTTGAAGCCCTAAATTAGATTATTTGACCTTCAATTAATGCTTTAACACTTTAAAGTTTAATTTGAGTTCACTTAGACTTAGATCAAAGCACTTTTAGCATCGATAGAATCATCTTATTAAAATATTTAAAATGACTATAAATTTATTAAAATCAATATATGTATCACCCATCTTGTCTTTACTTTAAATTTTCAATATGAGATTTGCTTCAAGATTTATATTTTATTGGATGTATTTTTGATGACAAATCATTTTCCCTTTTTTCCAACACCAAAACTTATTTATTTTGAAAATATACATAATTTTTATAAATTTTATGGCATAAATTATAATTATACTCTCTAAATATCAACACGGGTTTTAATTTAGGGCCATGAACCAATTTATTCATTCACACTAATAATTTTAACTTTTTGATTGATGCAAAATTTGAAAAAAAAATTTTAAAAGAAGAAAAATTGTAAATATTTTGGTCCTTAAAATAGAACAATAAAATCTAGAGCATCAAAAAATGGTCCAAAGGTTAAAAAAATGTTTGCAAGTGGGCTATCAAAATGGCCAAAGCGATGTGAACACACACACATAGGCTTGGGATGCCTACTTACCATCCAAATTGGCATACTCTTGTGCACGCACACATGCACATGTATGTATGCATAGCCATGTACATGCGAGCATATGTGGGCACAATCATGTGCGTAGGTTCGCTTAGCGGCACAGACACAGACGAGCTCAAGTGCATCCACTTGCATGTAGGAACATGTGCTTGTAGGGTCATGCACAACCCTAAACTTGAAGAAGAAGAAGAAGAAGAAGTTAAAAGACTCACATGCTTAGTTTATTTATCAATAGATCTAAGCTGGGCTATAGGACAAAGCTAAACTGCCATTTTCTTTATCTTTTTCTAAAATTTATTTCATGGACTTAGCCACAGCAGGCTTTGTTTACTATTTTACACTATTTGATGTTTGTATGATATTTGTTTACTTTATACTTTGAATGGAATAAAATGTTTATTTGTGTGACTTGTGATAATTATTGGTTGCTTTGATAACCATGTTAGGATTGGAAATAACGTTTTCTATTAAAAATAAATTTAATTAAATGGCATAGGATTAAAATAAATTAGGAACCGTTCACCATAAATTCATTGTTATTACTTCTTCATTTTTGCAAGAGTGTTCTATCTCTATTGCACAATAGGGGTCACATGACCTTCGAGGGATTTATGTGATGAAAGGAATTTAGTATTTAGTGATTTACATAATAGATTAGATACTAAAGAGGGCGAAAGATGTATGTAAAAGTTGAGCAAATAGATAGAAGTAAAAATTTAGTTTCAATGAAGTACATTGAGAACAAAGATCAAAAAAATGCTTTTTTATAAGATATCCAACATAGGTGGATGAGACATTTAGATTAAATTTTGAATGAAGGTTATGAGAATACAAATAATTTTAGCGAAATTGTACCCTAAATGAAAATAGATATTTTTATTTTTACCATCGTATTATTAAGTCTGAAGTTGAAGAATCTCTAAAAAGCATGGAAAAGCAATAAGACTTGGTGATATTCCAATAGAAGTGTAAAAATGCTTAGAAGATAAAGTAATTTCATAGCTTACTAATATTTTTAATATTATTTTAAAGGCTAAAAGAATGTTAGATGAGTAGAGAAAGAGTTTGTTAGTTGCTCTTTTTAAGAAGAAAGGTGATGCACAAGATTATAAAATAATTATGTTAATGTGTCATAAATTAAAATTATAGGACAGAGAGTAAATGAGCATAGATTATGATGTAATACAAAAGTTTTCTTAAAATCAGATTGGATTTTATGTTGGATAAATCAATTACGAATGCTAAACATTTGTTGAGAGATTTGATAGAGAAATATATAGAGAATAAAAAGAATTTACATATGATATTTGTTGATTTAAAGAAAAAAAGAAGAAGATAAAGTATCATGAGAAGTGCTGGAGAGTTTTGGAAAAGAAAGAAATTAAAATTGCTTATATCCAAGTCATTAAGGATATGAATATTTGAGCTTTTACTTGTGTTCAAACACAAGGAGGTTTAACCAAGTATTTTCCTATTTTAGTTAGATTACATTAGGGATAAGCTTTAAGCTCATTTCTTTTTGCTTTAGTTATGGATGATCTTACTAGACATTTACAAGAGTAGGCACCTTAGTGTATGCTTTTTGATTGATGATATTCTTCTTGTTGATAAGACTAGAGAGGGAAATCAAGAAAAACTTGAATTATGGAGGCCAATGATAGAGTCTAAAGGATTTTGTTTGAACAGATCTAAAACTAAATACATGAAGTGTAATTTTAATTGTAGAAGATCTAGAAGTGGGTTGTGATAATGAGTATTCAAGTCATTAAAAGAGTGAAAGTTTTATTAGGCATATTGTTCAAACATGAAATAGATCGAAAGTTATTAGTAGAATTCAAGTTAGATAATTGAAGTGGAGGAATGCATTAGACCTGTGGGATACAAAATATCACTTAGACTTAAGGAAAAATTTTATAAGAAGGTGATGAGTGGAGGAATGCATTAGACCTATTGTGGGATACAAAAATATCACTTAGACTTAAGGAAAAATTTTATAAGAAAGATGAGATGTAATACTACGGACCCAAAATGTTGGTCATTAAACAAGAAGCATAAATTTAAGTAAAGTGTTGCAGAGATGAGGATGCTCGGGTGAATGAGTAGCTTTATACTTAGAGACAAAATGCAAAATAAATATATACGTGAAAAGGTTGCAGTAGCTCCAATGACATGTAAGATTAGAGATAGTCACCTTAGATAGTTCGATCACATAAAATGTTAGCCATCCAATGATCCAGTTAGGAGAGTAGATGTATAAGAAAGGTAGAAGTAGACCTAAAAAGAGTTGGTTAAAAAGCAAAAAAAAAATCTTATTTTATTAGATTAAATGAGTTAGGAGGTGGGAAAAAGGTTTGTGTTATTGTTATGGCTAGCAAAAATACATTATCATAAAAAAAAGACCTTATCTTTCTTAAATGATTGATCTTTATCTTGTAAGTGTTCTCTTTAAAATCATTTTCACATTTTCCCTACATCCTAATTAACATCTAAAAGTCCATTCATCCATCATTCCATATCTCAAACCCACTAAAACCTTCTTGAAAGCTCACAACTCAAACTGTGGGATTACTAGTATTGTTCTTTATGTTATTACAATGTCTTAAACCTCATCAAACTTCACTAAACATTCTAGATTATAAGTTCACATCTTAAACTAACCCTCCACCATCATTTTCTCTCATTTAAAATACCTTAAGCCTATTCTCAAAAGAAATATTTCATATCAACCAAAATTAGCCCGATCTGGAGTAGTTTTAATCTTATCTCTACTAAACCCCTCAAAAGGCATTATCTTTCTACCAACAACTCCATATCACAAGTAAATATCCTAAGCATATCCTAAACTATAAACTTTAGATATTTATATCACTTTAAAGTCTTTCTCTAAAGTGATTTTTTAAATCAGCCCAAATGAACCTAAGTTTAGCTAGTTTTGTCATCCCTTTAACTAAATCTTAAACAGTCATCTCTCCACTACAAACTCTCACTCACTCCTAAAGACATTAAACTAAAGCCTCACATCCATTTTCATTTTTATTTAATACCACCAAAAAGGTCTCCCACCTGTATCAGTTAATTGCAGAGGGGTAGGGTGGGGTTAGTGAAAATGGTTTGGAGGAGGATGAGGAGAAGCGTTGCAACTTTATGGCAGGCTTCACAATACAAAGGATGGTGAGGAAGATGACTTTTGATTTGCCGTTAGCTCACTTATATTTGTTGATGATCCGTAACTGATGCCATGAGATAGATGCATGTACTGATATGTACATATGCTGTATTTTATGTGCTCCAAACATAAATTTTAAAATGGGAAAGCAAGGCATTTTTTAACACGTAATTTTAAAGATATTTTGATAAGGAGTAATGCACAATCACATAAGCTAAAATCATATCATTTTATATTAAAATAATGTTAAACATACATTGATTTGATTGGATGTAAGAAACACTTATGTGCAAACTTTTAGGTTTATCGACAGGTCAAACATATTTTATAGTTTTGCCGTTTCTATCGAGCTCAATTATCGACGGATCATGAAAGCCGCACTTAATTAACCATGAAAGATTCACTCAATTTAGAGAGAGAGAGAGAGAGAGAGAGAGAGCTCATTCTCAGATGCTGTTTTCTTATACTAAATTTACAGATCTAGTTTGCTGTGTAATTCATGTAAAGGGTGCAACGGGTTATTTGGTTTAATGTTATTAATGCATGTTATTGAAAATGGTATTTTCTGCTAAATATTATGTGTTTAATTCTAGACATTGCCAATGTGAACTGAAATTCCATCTATAAAATCAACAAAACAAAGTAATGAGTCCATTTTCATGTCACTAAATAAAACTGCCCTTAAATTTAATATTTTGCAAAGATTTTTTCGTTTAATTCCAACAGAAGACCACTTCTTTAATTTTTCTGATTAAACTCAAGCACCCCGCACGAGCAGAAAATCATAGAAAATGAAAAGATGAAAATAATAAATAACATGTTTCCGAACAAATATGATACCTGCTAGCCAAAGAGTCGCATTATACACTCTATAGAAACAATCCAGCTTCATAATCAGATGTTATACCAAAGTCTCCACCATGCTCCAGGCCTTTTCTTTCCTGAATCCCGCTTCATCAGCCTTACTTCTAGTGACAGAAGCTTCCATCTGCAAGTAAACTTGATAAAAGTTTGTGGTACCCCTGATGCAATGGGCTCATAGTGAAGAGCTTTTGTGCTGCAGTTAATGCCAATTCCAAGTCACCTTGAACTCGACAAGCTCCCAAAAAAGTTCCCCAGGCCAACACTCCAGGCTCTTTAGGCATCTTCTCCAATAGCTCATTTGCTTCTTTAACCAATCCACTGCGGCCGAGAAGGCCAATAAAAGTTGATATATGTTCATCTCTTGGGCAGCAGTAAGCCTTCGACATAAGATCAAGATAATGCAAGCCCTTCTCCACATATCCCGTATGGCTACAGGCAGAAATGAGAACAAGAAAAGTAACAGCACTGGGATGCAAGCCGTCTCTTGCATTTTCGAGAAGAGTTTGCTGGCTTCCTGCATCTCCATGGATCCCATACCCATGGATTATAGAATTCCATGAGACTACTGTTTTCAAAACCATGTTATCAAAAACCTGCCATGCCATGCTCAATTCACCACATTTTGAGTAGGCATTTATTAACAGATCCTACATAAACGTCAGTGTCGAAACCAGATTTACAAATAATTGCATGAAGCAAAACAGTGCCATTTATAGAAGCACTGGCTATGCAACCTCGAAGAAAACAAAGCATGGTGACTGAATCAGGTGTCACGCCATTTATCTTCATTCGATGAAAAACTGAGGTAGCTCTATCCATCAGACCATGATGAGAGTATCCCCCTATCATTGTGTTCCATGCAACTATGCTGAGTTTACTAGCTCTGTCAAAAACCATGTCTGCCATAGTAAAATTATGAAATCTTGAATGCATGGATATCAGAGAAGTTGCGACAAACTCATCATCAATGAATCCTTTATTGATGACATAATCATCAATGAATTTTCTCTCATTTTCAATTCCTCTATGAGAAATCGCTTCAATGGCTCCCACCACAGAAGTTGCATCAGGCATAAAACCATCCTTTTGCTGCATGTCGTAGAAAAGCTTCAAAGATGCACGAGGAAAGGAGCACATCCAAGTATCATTGTGTTCCAAGATACTATGCTCCTACAAGGCATCGCCAAGAATATCTTGAAAGCAGTATGCAAGACCCCGTAAGTGCTATATAGTTCCTTGAATGATGTTAGGACAAATATCTTGACACCATACTGCAGAAGAGCATTATTAATTTACTACCCAAAAAATTGTCACTTTAATATCAATGACAAGCAATACATATATAATAACATGATGAAACTATAGTTAAGTTGACCATCATTACAAGAAAACTTAATAATTAATTTTATGTCGACAATGCATACTCGTTGGGGAACTGACTTTGATTTGCTAAATTTGATCAAAAACTGGTGAATTAAAAAGGGATAGAAATAAGGGATATAAGATGGAGAAAATAAGGGATATAAGATGGAGAAAATCGCTGGAGTTTGGTTTGTCATAGAGAATGCTATATAAAACACTAAAAAGAATGCTATAGAAAAAAGTGAAGAGCAATGACAAAGAGCAAAATAAAGGTGATAATCAGTGACAAAATTATTCACAAAATTATTCCACAAATATATAAGTGAGTGATTTATAATAAATATTTGAGATTAGTTTGTTGAACTTATTTCCTCAACAAACTAAACATAAAGGCAGCCTTATTGGATTGTGTTAAGCTAATTAGTGATTTTTAAGTAAATAAATCTTTAAATAATATATTATGGACAAAATCCTTACATTCATGAAAGGGGTTTTATGTACTTTTGCTCTCTTAACGATGGAAGCAATATATATATATATATATATAGGTGCATAAACGATTGGCTAACCGTTGAGTAGCTAGCGGTGGAAACAAAGCTCTGTAAACAGAATATACAGATTGTAAGATGGTTTTGGAAGTGAAGAAGAAACTATAAATAGATAATAGATGTTATTTATATATGTGAGGGAGAATTAAGAATTTATATCACATTAAAAAGCAATAGAAATAAGGGATATAAGATGGAGAAAATCGCTGGAGTTTGGTTTGTTCTCTTCTTGTTGTTCTCATCTGCTCCTGTTCTGAGTAAGTTTCTTAGACGCCAACTCTTACAAAATTTTAACTATTTTAATGATACATAATATATTAATTTAGAAAGTTAATCTAATTAATAAATGTCAAAGTTTTTGTATGGATTCTTTCCAATGTTGAGGAATTAAAGAAATAGATCATTGCCAGTATTCAAAACATATTTCATGATTTTGATTTGTGAAGATAGACGATTAATGTTAAGATGTTTAAGGGAGTTTTTTTAGAACACTAATCATTCAGATGTTTTAGATAAACCATATTTGTACTTTGGGATAATAATGAAATATTAGAGCTTCTCTCTAAGCCTTTTTTTTTTTTACCGTATCATTTTCTTTTAGCTTATTCCATACTAATTAATCTATGAATATATTTAAATTTAACATCTTTTTGGCTATAGTGACCATGGAAAGTACTTAGAATAACAAGCTATGTAATAGATCAATAAATAAATAAATAAATAAGAAGAAGATCATTATAAGGGGGAAAAAAAGGTGTTATTGTTGTTTACTCTTGGCATAATTGCTACTCCTTTCAAAAGCTTATAATTTTCAAAGGTCTTACTCCACATTACAACTTCACTCAAGCGTTCCTAAAAAATCGACACAATTGCCACCACCAACTTCATTAACACAGCCCCAAAGTATTTTTCATGGTTCATGATGATATTGCAAAGTTTTAATATAAGTCAAGTTAGACATATTTATTATCTATAGGGGAATGATGGTTGTTTGATGATTTCTTATAAGTGTCATGATTAACTCGATCATTACCTCCGGTACAAAAATGGCAACCTCTATCTTATTATTCATGTTGTTTTCCTCAAGCAATCATGATTGTTTAGCTATGATTTTAAGTTGGATTGATTCCATAAATCCATACTATTCTCTTAGTTTGGAGGGTTTGATACAAGTGCCAGTCTTTGACTCTACTCATTGCTATTTTTGTCATAAATTCTTCCTCTCATCACTAAGCACCTTGATACTACTTGGAGCCTTTACAAGTTCCTTATAAAAATACAATTAAATTAAGAGGAAATACAATAGTTGTTGCATAAAATCTCACTAGACACACTCAAAGATCTCTCTCTCTCTCTCTCCTCACACACACACTCAAGCGCCGCGTGCAGTTTTCATATGCAGAAACACACCCGCACACATATTTCTTTAGATAACTTATATTTGAAAGTCCTTCTTGTGATTGTTAAATAATTATCTATCATCTCTCTTTAATGTAAAAGCCCTCCACTATCATATTTCCCTTTTTTTTTGATAGATGTAACTTTAAAGTTTTGTACTTAATATCTATTGAATAATAATTTTTTTCTTGGATGGCATGATAGTGCCATGGTGGATGTTTGTTTCTCAATAAATCACAATAAATCTATATTTTCTACTATACTCTATTTCTCATAGAACAATCCAAACATGATACTTTTTTAATTCTTACTCTAGAACTCTTAATGTATGTGTTATTTCATTTTATGAGCGTAAATAAAATAATATGCACAACATTTTCTTTATGATTACTTTATAATAATAACCAAGTTTATTTCATTATTTTGGCCATTAATGGTTTTTTTTTTGTTATTTATATGAAAGTAAGTTTTATATACAATGATCAAGCTTGAGTTGAGGCATCAGATGTTAAACAGTTGTTTATTTAATACAAAAGTATCTAGCATGTTGAAGGTTGAATGTTTAAACAATGAAGAATGTATGTGCTACTACAAATGTTGATTTCTTTTATACAATAAAGTAAAATATGAAAATATCCTATTTGCAAAACCCTACATGAGCATTTGCTTATTATTTTAAGGCTTTTGTTATATTTTTCCTCAAATTGTTATTAATTGCATAGAGAAAACATCAATAGCATGGCTAGAAAAGTGACAGACATATTTCTCTTAAAAGTTGTTTAGTTTCTTTTTTAAAGAAATATTATTCTCTTGAGTTAGACCCACTTTGAAAAATAAATTATATAAGGTGATTTTATTTAAATTTTGAAGTTTAGTAATAATGTTATTTTATTTATGTATCTAAGTTCAAGATTTATATTAAAATAAAATATTCTTTTTTAATAAAAATTTTTATACTAGGTAACAATTTTTTAATGGATAAACTTCTTACATTCACAAAGAGATTTCATATACATGTAAAAATCTTGTATATAATAAGATCTCATATCATTAAGATTTATTTGATTTTCTAAGCGGATGCATTATAGAAGATAATGTCCTTTGTAAAGATAGTAATAAATTTCATAATTTCTCAATCTAATAATGGGAAATCACAATGTGACTATTATTTAGATGATAAATCTTTGTATGCATCTAATTAGATATATATACATTATTGCTAAGATGTGAAGCCCCATTTGGAAGGAAAGGGAAAGGATCTATTATTGCCCTTCATAATATTAATATTGTGATCCTCAAGGATAAGAGTAAAAGTGCAATTGTTGTGTATTCTTTCTTTTAGCGAGTAGAGAAGATGCAAATACCTAAGTATGATGCACTTAATTAACTTGCAAAAAAAATTCTCATTTTTTTTAAAGATTCAATAAGTCATTCTTACATTCTATTTTGCAATTGTGCGTGAGCTAATAAAGATGTCTAAACAAGTATTATTAGTTGTTGGCAACTATTTAGAGAGGATAAAATAATGTTTCATAGATGGTGCTAAATTATTACATGCAAAAAATCAAGTTGAAAATATAATTAATGATTGGACTTGATCACCTTAACTTTTTTTTTTCACAAATATAATCAAATTGAAGGAATAGAGAAAGAGAAACAAATTTATTTACTTGAAAGGACTATGAAATTAAATATTTTTTTACCATTCAAATGAAAAATACAAAGGATAATCCCTTGCATTCATTATGGAGCTTTGTAAAATAATATTATAAAATGTTTTATCAAAGCTATTAAAGAGACATTTATTACAATAACATTTGGTTATGCATTGAGAGGTTATAATGGGTAGATTATAATTTATAATTATGATTAATAAGATGATGATAATGAAAACTTATAAATCAATATTTTCATCTTTAAGGGTGATCTTCTTGTCCATATTCTTATAACTAGAAATGAATTAGGATATATAGTCTCAATGCTTAAAATTGAATGGGCTAAGCTAATCATTCCTTAGGCTAGAGATCTCTACACATTCAAATTGTTCAAATCAATCATTGACCATCTTGAAGGTAAACCCTATATAGCTATTCTAGAACCTTAACTCAATCTCTAAATGTAAGATAATCTAGGCCTTATCTAATGTTTGTCTCACGAGTGCTTTGGTGATGTTCCAAATGCCATATCCTCTTATGATTTTACTCTTAATTTGCTACCATCGTCTCCTTTCCCATTCTTCTAGTAGGAATATAAGCCAAATCACCATGAAAATCTTTCTACTATACCATGATGTACATATTATAGTCTTAGCATAAGTGTCTTGTGGATCAATACAACATTGTCTTCCATTTAAAACGCTCCACTATCATGTGGATGATCCTTTGGTATTGGAACATTTTGGTTCCTTATGTGATGACCACCACTTTGAAAGCAAATCTAATGTTGGTCTACTGCTCCTTGTGATATTTTGTTCAACCATATACAACCGTACTACCTCACCTTTTTTACCATTGATGATGATGCATTTGGTTGTTTCCTATGGATTAGCTATCCTTATAGGTGTTTTTACTTAGTTTCTCATCCAACAATTACTCTGTCCTTCCAATGGTAGCTATTCTTTTAGAAGCAAACACCTAGTCATCATTAAGTAGTTTTGATTCACCTCCTAAGATTTTATTTTTCTTTCTCCGCTTAAACCTTATGCATATATGGTTATCTTAAGAGCATCATCTAAATCCCTTTATAATGTTGGCAGCAAACATTCCCCTACACTTCACAAATGATGTTCAACAATCACCACCCTTTATTCATGTGAATTAGAAGGCCTTCCTAACTTTTATTAATATAATGAACAAATTAATAGCCCATTTTAGCTCTCCCTCATAGAAAAAATTCTTAGTTGATTGCCCTGCTTCGCATGATATTAGGGATTCCCTAGAAGTCCACTACTCATGAGGTGGGTATCAATTTTCTTAACTTAATCTAAATATTATTAGGAGAATTAAATGCATAACATTGAATTCTTATGCATTTACATTTTAAAACCTACAATTTGATATTAATAAATACAATACTTTTAAAGTTATATATTTATAAGTATAACCCTTAAAGTTTGATATTACAAACACTATATATTTTACTTTCTATAAAGACAAGTGAATTTCAAGATCCAAAATTCTTATTCCAACTCAAGTGAATTATTTTATTTGAGTTGCAAACAACATCTTGTTATAATTCAAACAATCATTGATATTTACTTAGGGCTATTTGGGTTCAAATTTATTTTATGTTTTTTTTTTATTTTTAACTTATATTATTTCTAAAAATATTTTGTTTATTGTATTTTAAGTATTTTTTTATTTTTTATTTTAAAAATAAATCATATTATTTTTTAAAAAATTACTCAAAACAATTTTGATGTTTTAAATGTTTTAAAAATAAAATTTTATACTATCATACTTTTGGATGTGTTGAATGTTTGAAGTGGCAAATCTCCAAAGATCAATGATTTATACTTGTCAAGGTGCAAATTTTACTTTCTCCTTATTTTTTTTAAATGTTCTTGCTGTAATATTGTGTTTAGTCTTTGATATTAAGTGCTATGTATATGCATGCTAGCGAAATATTAAGTGCTTTTGCTTGTATATACTTATGCTTTAATATTGTATTTAGCCATTTGGGTTAAGTAAATAAAATTATCTATTGATGCAAGTATTAAAGCATAAGTATATGAACATAAGTATATGAGTTAGAATGAACTTGACCCAAAGTGACCTAAATTTTTTTGTCAAGTTCTAATCAACACAAATGTGAACTAAGACCTAAACCTCAATCATGATCAAAATCATTTGGGTGATCAACCACCTTGAATGGGTTAAACCAAGTCAAACTAGCCTTTGGTTGGTGACACTTGTTTAAAATGAAACCCGACTTCAAAAATCCACCATAAGTCAAATTGATTGAAACCATTGACCAAACACATTCATAATCAATGATTGAACATGACCAGAATTAAATCTTAGCCAAATATTGGCCACTTGACTGTTATTTTAGCCTAAAAAATTAAAATGAGTTAAATCATGATTTAATCCAAATTGATTATAACTAATGGCTCAAGTTCATTTAAATAACTTGTTGGTGACGCCATGGTTGAGCCCAAGTTGAAAATTTCAACTTGACAACTTTCTTAAATTACCCAAAAGGTTAAATTGACCAAAATTCAAATTAATTCCAAATTAAAACCAAAATAAAGCAAATTATTTTAAATTAACCAATTTAACTTGTCAACATCTAACCTAATTTGGTCAAATTGGTCAAATTGGTCAACTTGACCAATTTGACCCTTTTAATCAAATGAGTCAAATTTAAACCTAAGCCAAAACAATCCAAATTAATTAAATCAAAACATCCCAAATCATCATATGAACCTAGCAAACTTGGTTTGACCCAATTTGACCAATTGGTTAACTAACCCAACCTAAAAATGAACTTATTTTGATCAAATGAAAAATCCTCAAATCAACTTATGAGACCCAAGGGCTTACTCAAACCGACCCAAGCATGCCCCACTTCACTCCCAAAATTAGCCTAAAAACCAAGTGGACCCCACTAAAATTAACCACCAAACCATAGGATTTGAACCCAACCAATGGATGAAAGGCTAAAGTCAACTTATCCTCATGCTCCTTTACACTACATGGAACCTTCTCCTAACCCATAGTGCACCTAACCCTCTCTAGGTCATTTGAACCTTTGGGAGGTGAGTTGACTCACCTTCAAGCTAAATCAGCACCCCATGGACAAAAGGAAAGAAGCTTTGCACCCAGCCCTTGATCCTATGACTTCTCATTATTGCCTTTGATGGAGATAACTTGACCAACAATACTAGCAAACAAAAACATTTGTTACACTCCGTCCTCAATGATGGCAAATTGAATATACCCATCAATTTGAAACCAATTTCACCACAGAATCACTAGTCCCTGCATATTGAACTCCTGAGAAAATCCAAGGATCCCCAAGCCCTCCTTCGAATCATGCCATTATGAGCAATAAAGGACACCCTCCCCTCAAGTATTACTCCCTCTCCACTAAACCAAATCCAAATTCCTTGCATCCACACCATCCTCATACACAATCAAAGCCAACCAAACCATTTCCAAGCCTTCCAAAGCACGGGATGTGTGAGTTTGATCAAAGCCGAGGTGTGCTCGTGCGTGGATTGGTCAACCTTGCCCACCTAGGCCAAATTGAGCTGGACTTTTCAAGAGCCTCAACTCTGTGAAGCTACATCCCTGCACCATCTTTGGTGGTAATTCCCTGCTCAAGACCTCCATGTGTTGGTCTTTTGTGAAAGGAATCTCCATGTCAGGATTTTACTTAATCATGGTAGATCCTTTGATTTTTCCCCTTAACCTCGGATTAAATGGGTGCGTCATCTGATCAGCGACCCACACCAGCTCGTGGCCTGAGTCGGCGCCGCAGTGACTACTTAAATAACCAATCCGTCGCGCCATATCCGTGTCGGCTACCACGTCTTCGATGGGATTAAAATTTAATTATGTTTAATTAGTTTTTAATCCGAAATTTTCTAAAATCATAACTATTGTAGAAAAATTCAAAAAAATACAAACTTAAGCTCATTTTGAAGATATTTTGAGAGGAGAATCTAGGAAAATTATAATTAATGATTTTGAATAGTGACTTTGGCTTAAGTAGGTTTTATCAAAAATCTAATTAGGTTAATTACATTTAAGCACTCAATCAATTTCAAATTTTCTATTGATGCTTAGTGGATGACCTCGCCTCTTATTTTTTTAGAAATTTATTGATTGCTTAATTAAGTAATTTGAGTAAGCCCTAATCACTCTCTTAATCCAATTAATTTAATTAAGGGATGAACAATAACTTGATTAATCATTTGAACATCATTATCTCTGTTAAACGGTAAAATCACTTAGAAAATGGGGATATTTTTCCTAATTCATTTCGTAAGTCTTCTTTATCATTAAAAATCAAATTAATTAATGGGTTAATGGAATGATTAATTGATTAATTAAGTGATTAAATCTTCAAAATAAGCGAATTAAAATCTAATTGAATGTTTAAATGATTTGGGATTGGGATTGAGGCTTTGTCTTTGATCCTTTCCCCAAGTTAATTTCATCATTCAAATTAAGAACTAACCAAAACATTTAATCAATTCATTAAAAGCCTAATGAAATTATAATTAAAAATAAATTCATCCTAACCTAAGCAAACTTTAATTGATCCTGGGTAGCTCCTTGGGTGTTCAATAACCCAAGGTGAGAGATAATGAAATTATGATTGGCTCATATGTGTGAGAAAATCATAAGAGTAATTAAGTGAGTTCCCCTAAGCTTAATTAACTATTAATCATAAGCCAATTGCATTAGGTCCCTTTCATTTCTTAGGAGCATTACAAATTTACTTTTCATGTAGTTGCATATCATATTGGCTTATCATCAATTAATTAATTAACTTAAGGTGATATAGTGGGAATAATTAATTCATTTAATTCATACCTTAACTAATCAAAAACATAAAATCAACTTAAATATTCTCATTAAACAAACTATCTCACATGGGAAAATAGGTTGGGATTAACAAACCTCTCTCATATTTCCTAAATCAAATCAAATTCAAAGATAAAGATGTCCTTAAGAATTTTGATTCATTTTAAATAACCTTATTTGATATGATTGTTCTTAGAAATTAATTATGGTGAATGAAATCACGAGTTTACATTCCTTTATTTCTTTCTAATTATGCTAACTATTATTCGCCATATGAAATCATGCATTCATTTCTTTTGAAAATTAATTAAATAAAATGTTTCCTTTTAGGTCAAATTGCATGTGTTGGCTAAAATTAAGGATATGAGTGGCTATTATCACTATTAAACAAAAAAACTATTTTAAAACCTATAAATCAATTATTATAAATGAAGTAATGCTTATTACAAATACTTATAAGCTTGCATGTGATTAAAGTATAAGATGTGTGCTATGAAGCTCTCTTTTCCTTCTCTAATATGGATTCATATAGGATTTACAAGTGTATAGCTCATTTGAAAAGAGCATCACTTTCCTAAATCTATTCATATGCATCTCTATGTTAAGACAGGAAGGATTTTATATTAGACATGTAAATTATACAACCAAATCAAACATAATTTCTTGCATGATTCTTTATCCATTTGGTTCTTTTTGTACATTCATATATATTTGAAAAGTGGTATATTAGTGGACATCCCAGCGATTAAGTAAGCCTAAGTAGGTCTTGTATGCCATATGAGAAAATAATAGTGTACTAACTTAAAACTCTTATATATTCATGGATGTGATGTGGCCAATGGATAAAGAATCAAAATCAAATAAATGAAACATAACTTTTGCATGGATTCTTTATCCTTATAGTTATTCATATATTTACATGTATCTAAGAGAAGTGGTATATTAGTGGACATCTGGTGTGAGGCTTTAAGTAATAGTGGGTCTTATACCTTACACTGGTGTAGAAAATAATGGCGTTGTACTCTTATAACTTTATACATTGAATGTGTATTTAGCTAATGGGTGAAAAATCCCTCTTTTGTACATAATAAAGATATGCATTCATGATTCAATTAACAAATAAAATATTTAAACTTCAATACATCTTTGCATTCATCATCAAAGTATGCTAAGATTTGCATTGCATGTATAGGTATGCTTAGGATTACTCATGTGTATTGCATGATAGAAAGAAATGGATGAGTGTGTGTTATGTGATAGCAATCCACCATAATTATCTAGATGCCTTTCTTATTGAATAGCTATTTAGAATGAATCTAAACTTAGGGTTAATTAAACACATAATAAATTATTCATTAAAGAAAATTTATTAATCAACTTACCTTATAAATTACTTAATAAAAGAGAGACTCCCCCTCTCTTTCTTCTCTTTATAACACTTAGTTGCTAAGTGTAGGCTATATTAAAAAAAAATACTAAGTAAAATCTCCGAATCAAGTAAACCACTTAAAAGAGAAATCAACCCTTCATAAATTAAATCTCTCACATTTAGCAAATCATAACCCTAAAAAAGTTATGACACACCACACAAATTCTAACACATGCACATTAGGCTAAGTCTCCATTTCTAGTTTTATGTTAGGGTGTGGTTTGATGAATGTTTAATTTTATGATGTGTTATTTTTGATGTTAGGATGTATGTACTTTAAATAGGCGATATTAACTAATCATGTTTTATGTAGTCATGCTTAAGGGGTGTAATAATAAATATAAATATTTTTTCTATGCAGGTTGCTTAGCCCTTAAGCATAGCCCAAGTTAGGATATGTGGAGTTGGTTATCCATATGTGGGGTGCTAAGTCCAAATTATTTCTATAACTACTTGGGTTATATGGTGTGTTTAGTAAACATTTATTTTGCAGGTGCAGCTAGATTTACTTTAATTCTTTTTAATGTAATTTTTATATTAGGATTATAATGAGTGTTATGGGGATAACGAATAAGCATTGGTTATAAGACCATGACTTATATACCATGTGACTCCTTTAGAAGCAACATCCCTCAAGCCAAAAAAAAAGAAAGAAATGGAGCAAATCAAAAATAAAGAAATGAAAGATGAAGAGTGAAGAATGGAGGATGAAGAATGAAGAATGAAGACCCCCACAACACTTATCATTTCATAATTATAATTATTCTTTCATTATCTGGGATATATAAAGTGAGCTTGACTCACATTTCTTCTCAGTGTATGGCCGCGACCTTTTATTCTTTTGATAACTTTATAAATTATTTGACATTTTGTTTAGCTTATGCCTTAGAAATAACATGTCTTTTCATAATTTTTTTTATGATTGGTGATTGATTATGTAATGTGGATGTGATTAGGATCTAGGACAAAATAAATTTTTTATCCATTAACAACTCATAATTAAAATTTTAAAATAATTCATAACATCACATAAAAGCTTAGGAATTAAATTAAGATAATAAAATTTTTAGCAACCCCTTAGCTAGATGAATGAATGTACAATATCATGCATGTCATATTCTTTCACTCTTGCTAAAAGAGGGCTTCCATCTGTGCTAGAGAAAGATACCTCTTTTTCTCCTGATTTAGCTTACAATCAATTTCTCATGCATTTAGGCATACGAAATCCTATAGCCTATGTCAAAATAAAAAGTCCAAAAAATAAAATAAAGTTTGACAAAATTTGCATTATATTTGAGTCATGACTCATGCCTTCATGATTTAGTCTCTAGAGTAATTTAAGGACTTAGTTTATTTTCTAAGTAAATAATCTAACATCTTGCAAACATATTGACTTACCTACATGAATTTAAAGCATAGGAGTTAGTAATGTACTCCCGCGAAATAAAATCAATGTGGTTTATCTTCTCTTATGGAGGTAAATCATATACTTATTTTCGCCTTAGATTTAGGTCATATTTTGGTCATTACCAAAGCTCCATAGATTTAGGATCTGAGGTCATTATTTTCTTTTACGGCTACAAGCATAAATCCTCACCTCTTAGGCATTTCCACAATCTTATATTGTGGAATTATAAGTTTTAAATTTCTAATAAAATTAACTCAAACAAATAAATCTTCTCAAATTCAAATGTATAAAGCTCAACCTTATGATAGATTGGAGTACTCACTAGGCTTCCTAGTATGATGAGCACTCCATACTCATCTCTCTTGGTTTCGATAAAACTCTTCCCTTTTAATCTCCCCCCACTTGATTTTCAAAAATATAACTAATCCTTTGATAGTCCTATCTTTGAATTCTTTGAAGACAATAATTGCGTACTTTAACCAAGAGTATTCTTAAGAGATTCATTTTTCTTTAAAATGTAATTAATTATGGAGGCTTGCCACCATAGGAAACTTAACAAACCAGGTTTATATAAACCCTGCTTTATTTTTTCATAAAGTAGGAAAAATCAATTTATCAAGACCCATTATGCCTTAGGAGTCCTCATTAGATGATTAGGTCTATTATAGGGTAGTGACTTTTATCTCTCGAGATAGTATACTATTTCTTAATATCGTACCCGATCACCCTAATGAGTAGATCTGCGGATCTGCATGGTGTCCCCTCACATAAACACACCCAAACACACAAAAAATAAACACATAATAAAGATTAATTTTATATTAGTATTTAAATTTTATTTTTTAGCTTAAATATCTTATGTAAGTGTGTGCCTTATCATCCAATCTCTAAATTTGAACATATATAATACATACTAAATGACAAATAATAAAATTATAACTTTAACTCTTGTAACTTCACACTTAGTCTATATAAACTTAAATCAAGCACTCTAAAGCAATCTCAAAAAATATGATATCATTTGAAAGATCAAACAAAATATAATTCTTACATACTTAGTATTAAAATGAGCATATTGACAAGAGAAGTCTAATAAGCATAAGATTGCTTAATTTGAAATCATTAAGATTTTAGGATGCCTAAATAATATTATAATCATGTGGATCAACATAGACTTTTAAAATGACTAGGATAGTCTTCTCCAAAAATTTAAAATAAACATTACTTATATATATTTAAGGTGGAAGGAGATGAGGATAAATGAATCATTCTTAATAAGAGAATTTATAGCTCTTTGCATTAGCACTCCATGCTTGTTGTCCCCACTTTGGAGATGCCAGTTATTTCCACCAAGTTGCCACCATATTATCGATGCTATCTTGCTAATAATATTGATGCATAGTGTTGCTAACAACTAATTTTTTATCATCAATAATAAAGTTGATGCTCACCATCAACACCAAGGCTATCACTCATAATCACCACTATAATGCCAATGCATGATGCCATCAACAACGATGTCCATCATTGCTAATAATAACTTGCATTACTAGTGATAATGTTGATGTTCACACCTTCAATAATAAGATAGACCTCCATCATTTATATTGACACAGATGCCCATAATCAATAATAAAGTGATTGCCACTATTATCAACAATGTCATTATCATTTATTAAAACTAATTCAGACACTCATCCTCACTAAGAAGACATATGTCCACTATTACCAACAAGATATAAACAATTCATCAACACTTTCACTAATGCTCGTCATCTTTACCAAGGTTGATGCCCACTTTCTTGGTCGCTAGTCTTCCATCCTATAAGGATAAAGATTGAGTTGACCCGCAATGATCTTTTAATGATAATTCCAACACCCCAATCACCATAGCATTGTATTAAAGCATTCCAATTATGGGGAAGAGCATTATTTAAAATCTAGAACTTATTTTAATAGATTCATTTCAATTGGGAGAAGCCCTATACCTACATTTATTTGGACTAGCCTAAGGCTACTAGACTTGCTAAAGAGTGCCAATATAGTGAAATAATAAGTATGAGTCTATCGATGTCACTCAAGAAAGTGTAGTCAACCTCAAGGTCAACCTAACCAAAGGAAGTTGCATCCCAAAACTACATAGACCAACTCACCTAATATATTTAGCCATATTACTAGGCTATGATTTCTAAGCCATGTAATACAATTGTTTACCTACACTTGATCGGCCATAGCGAAGTTAGCCAATGAGTTTACAAGAACCCGCTCCTTAAATAGAGATCATTGTGTGCATTTAATAGATTAAATTAGTTGACAATATTCTCTTTAAAGCAATCATTTTAGGCCTTTTTATAATTTACTAACTAATCTTAAATATAATATTTTCTATAATGTAGTACATTAACCCCACACCTATTTAATAGGAGTAAGAGGATAAACACATGACACTTGGAATCATGTGCTCAAGTTTAAATACTTTTGACAATATAAAAAACCAAATAAAATTTCTCTCCAGATTCTCTCAGTTTATTTCTCGTCACTCTGTCATTCCTATGAGTAAAGTTCAGCATTGCTAAAAGAGATTTGGATCCATCTCCTCTACAATTTTTTTCTAAACATGAACAAATCTATTTTTTTTCTTAGTCGAGGTACAAATTAATTATCTTAAAATACTTTATTTTTCATTTTAGCTTAAAGCCGACATTGGTGATTAAATAAATTGTTAAGAGTTTTAATATAAAATGATGAACTAATTTTAATTAAGAACACATCTACTTTTAATATCTTAAAGGTGTCTATATCAACTAACTAAATGTGTTTAAAAATATTTCTAGTCTCGTTTTAAGTTATTTAGCTTATTTAAAAGTTTTAAGTTGTGCAATGAAAACATCAAACTCAACTTTAAGGATTTTAAATTGCAGCATAAACAATACACAAATCTTGTATAAGCTAACATCCTCCACCCAACAAATAGAAATAAAAATAAAACTTTCTTTAACTAAACATTAAATATTCACACCTCACGCTACCACTTGCAGGAAAACCAACACTATTAGCTTTAACAACCAGTCTTCTCCTTCCCTTGAAACTCCTTCGGCATTGGCATGCAGCCCCAGCCAAACGAATCTCGCGCCATGGCCTCCTCCCGTCGCAATTGCTGCCATCGCCGCGCGTGAATCGGCTTCCAAAGATAGGTAGAAGGTCTGCTCATATTTCAGAATTTTACGTGAATTTTTTCTATCTCATATGCGTAATTATTTATTTATTTTTTATATGCATTTTTATAAAACATTTTAATTTATCTAACTGTAACACTGTCTTGCCATGTCCCAATTCTCAAATCAGAGAAATTAAGAGTTGTATTAGATAGTAAATAACCAACATAAAACTTATCAAAAAAATACGACATGAATCTTTAATCCATTTAATGCTAAATGCCTGAAAGTGTATTAGATAGTAAATAACCATTGTAAAACCTGATGAATCTTTAATATTAGATAAATAAGAGTTTTCATATATGGATATATATGAGCAAAGAAGTTAGTTCATAAAACTAAAAATAGTATAAAAATTTCAAATATAGGTAATCTTATTAGCAAGTTAAAAAAATTAATAAATATTATCGTTCATAATAAGATAAATATCTTATATATTCAAAAAGTTAAATGAGTTGAAGAAAAAAATAAAAATATTGATAATATAGGTTTTAAAATTTGCTATTTAGATATAAAAGTATTAAAAAATGTTATAGGTATGATTGTAGATAGAGTTCAAAAGTTAATATTATAAAAATTAATAAAATTGAAGAAAAAAATATTATTGATGCTAAGATTATTAATAGTACTTGTAGGTTTGGATATATATATATATATATATATATATATATATATATATATATATATATATATATATATATATATATATATATATATATATATATATATATATATATATATATATATATATTAAAATGATCTTAAATATAAAATATATCTTGAAAAAAGTTTATTAGAAAAAATTTAAATGAAATTATTGTTAGAGTGGTAGAAGATTTTAAAAGCACTCATGATGATTATGAGTTTGAAGTGGCTAATTAATAAGTTAGGATAATATTATATTTTTATTTTAGTTTATAATTTTATAATTACTAATACTCTATTTAAAAAAAGAAATTAACTTATTATCATTTATCAAAATGGACCTAGTAAAACATAGATTGATTATTTTCATACAAAAATATAAATTATTTAGATTGCAAAGATTATAATGTACTTATAGGTGAAAGTTTAAGTACATAATATTGACTACTTGGATTCATGATAAAGGGTTAGAATATAAAAAAATAAAATGAAATATTATCCTAAGATTAAATGAATATATTTAAATAATGATAATAAAAATATTTTAAGAGTAAGCTATAAGATCTTAAGATTTGAAATATTTATGAGGAAGCTATTGTTATGTACAAGTTATGAAAATGTGCATGGAGAACTAAAGAGAGAATCATATTAATAAATAAAAAATACTTGGTTATGGAGCCAAAATGTACAAGAAAAGATCAAAATAAAATTATATTATAAAATTAATTTAAATGTAAAACTTAAGAGTATGATATAGAGTGTATAGGGATTCTAAAAAAAATATATGATGCAAAAATTTATACTTTAGTCATTTATATATTATATTGGTACTAAAAGAGAAATATGTATGTATAAGTTAGCTAAGCAAATAAATAGGAGAAGTGAAGATTTAGTTCAGTTGTAGTGCTTTAAGAATAAAAAATAAAATTGATTTTCTTAGATGGCGATATTCAATATAAGTAGATGATATATTTTGATAAATTTTTAATGAAAGTTATAATATCGATTGACTTTAGTAATCTTAGTATCTTAAATAAAATAGAGATTTCTATTTTTATTATCATATTAATAAAATTAAAGTTGAAGAAGCTTTTAAATAAAATGAAGTGTGGTAAAACTTGCAGACTTGATGATATTCCAAATTAAGTAAAAAATACATAAGCAATCAAAGAATTTCATGGCTTACTAAACTTTTAATAGTATTTTAAGGATCAAAAATATGTCAAATGAGTAAAGAAAGAGTTTGCTGGTTTCTATTTTTAAAAATAAAAGTAATGCACAAGAATGTGCAGATTATAGAAAAAAGTTAATGTGTAATTGCATTAAAATTATAAGAAAAGTAATTGAGTATAGGTTATGATATTATATAAAAGCTTTTCAAAATCAACTTGGATTCATCTATGGATATTATATATTTATTGAGATGTTTGATGGAAGAGCACAGAGAGAGTAAGAATTATTAAAGGATTCATGTAGTGTGATATAAATGCTTGTTGTTATTGTTGTATTAAAATAGTAATTTTTATATTATCATAAATATTCTACAATATAATAATTTTGAGGCATTTATATGCATTATACATATCATATAATTCTTATATATTTATATATCTAATATCTAAATTATGATACTTGCATATATAACAATCAAATCTCTAACATTACATCAAAAATATTACTATTATTTTTTTATTTTGAAAGTGCATATAATTTTTTTATGCATTAATAAAATGTTAGAAAATATGTAAATTTTAAATATTTGATAAAATCTAGATTTAAAGTATTTGTTGATTTTCATATAAAAAAGTTTTTATATAATTGTTTTGTAGTGTCATGTATATATATATATATAATAAGAAAAAAATATCTTGTCTGCAAAATTCTAAATGATATTTTGTTGATTTATTTAAGTTTAAATCTTTTTTATTTGCATTCTGTGCTAAAATTCAGAGTGAGCAAAAAAAAGATTCACCTTTAAAAATAAATGATTTTACGTAAAATTTTAAAATTTTTAATTAATTTTGTGAAACTAATTAATCTATTTTGATCCGTCAAAGTTCAAGATTTTAAGTCAAATAAATTATTTTATTTGTAAAATTCTTCTTACTTAATAACAACATTTATGAACAAAACTCTTACATTCATTAAATAGACTTTAAATACTTTTAACGATGAAAGCAAAATATAGTGAAATATCTATATTTAAGTACAGAAATGATTGGCTAATCGTTTGAGTAGCTAGTGGTAGAAACATAGAAGGAAGATAAGAAGAAACTATAAATAGATTGTATATGTTGTTTATATATGTGAAGGAGAATAAAAAATAAAAATTAAAAATAAAATAATATATATATATATATATATATATATATATATATATATATATATATATATTATGTATTGTGTGTGTGTGTGTGTGTGTGTGTGTGTGAAGGAGAATAGATTCTATAACATTAGAAAACACAGAGATAAGGGATACAAGATGGAGAAAATCGCTGGAGTTTGGTTTGTTCTCTTCTTGTTGTTCTTCTCCTCTGCTCCTCTTCTGAGTTAAGTTTCTTAGATTCCAAATTGTACAGAAGTTTATCTATTTTTATGATACCTTATGTATTGATTAAAAAAAAGTTATTCTTAATTTACGTCAAAGTTTTATGTGAATTCTGTTCAACGTTGAGGAATCAAAGCAAGAGGTCGTTGCTGATATTCAAAACATATTTCATGATTTTGATTGATGAAGGACACGACTAAAATTAGACGTTTCAGAGTTTAGAACACTGTTCGTTTAGATGTTTTAGATGAACCAATGTTCAAAAAAATAATAAATATGAAAAAAAAATTTTATAGCTAAGTTTATCAAAGCAATGGTTATCATAATTTGATTTCTTTTGAAATAAGTCAGAAAATAGCATTCTATAGCTATCATTCTCTAGTAGTTCTTATTATTAAAGGTTGCTTCTCATCACATAAATTTTTGAAAAACAACAGAAACATCCAAAGTGACGGCAATAAAAAAGATACTCTAAATACATTTCCTTAAGATTATGTGCACAGAGGTTCAAAGCTAAGTTTATTAATCATGCATGACCGAAACTTACGATAAATTACTCATATTTTAATTAACTCAAAGTTTGTGTTTATCCTTTTTGTCACCTAGATTGAATTAGTCAAGTCTCATTATCACTAAAATCAAGTTCACTAGCTGACTTAAAGAAGACTAATTTACCATAGAAAGCCAAAAATCTGATGATCTCACCAGTTAGTCCCTTTTATCAAAGTTTTTTCAAATAATTAGCCTTTAATGCTCAACAAAATTTTACCCATCACAAAATCACTTGAGGTCATACTAGCAACTTAGCATTCAACCTGAGATCACTTGAAGTTATTAAGGTTACCTACTATAGTTAACCAATCAACTAAAGCTAATCATCATCTCAAAGTGAAGTCATTAGTGACTTAATTTGAATTGACCTTTACTTGGTTCTTTACATATCTTAATTACTATAAACATACAATTTATTTAACACCAAAACTTTATGCTTTACTATTTAATCTCACTTATGTATAGTCTATCCTATAGCATTGTACCTTAAATAAAACCTATAAAATGAAGGATTGAGGATTGTCTATGGCATAGAGTCATGTACCATATGTTGTTGATAATAATGAAATATTAGAGTTTCTCTCTAAGCCTTTTTTATCTCTTATCTCTCTTTTTTTAGCTTATTCCTTACTAATTAATAAAGTTCTATCTATAGGCATATTTAAATTTAACATCTTTTTTTGGTGTAGTGACTAAAATGATATAAAAAAAAACCATATGCAGATCATTCAAAAGGAGAAAGATCATTGTAATAAAAAAAATTGTTATTGCTACTTTTCACTCTACATAACCGTTGCTTTAAACTTATAATTTTCATAGGTCTTACTCCACATTACAACTTTCCTCAAGCATTCCTAAAATAACAATGCCACCAACTATAATTAACCACAATGTATTTTATCATGATTATTATGGTGATGATATTTACAAGATTTTAATGTAAGAATATACTATATTCAATATCGTAAGATGGAATCATAGCTCTCAATGACTCCTATAGGAGCCATGATCAACATACTCATTACCTGAGAAATGTTAATCAAACTTATTATTCATGTTATTTTTCTCAAATTCATAATTGTTTAGCCATGATTTTAAATTGATTTCTTCTAAAAACCACTATTGGCTTTTTTCAAAGATTTGATGATAGTGCCACTCTTAAAATTTTACTCAATTCTATTTTGTTAATTTCTATGGTTCATCACTAAGTACCTTGATATAAAAATCTTTATAAGTTATACACACAACTAAATTAAGAGGATATACAATAGATGTTAGAAATCTCACTAAACACACTCAAAGATATATATATATATATATATATATATATATATATATATATATATATATATCTTTATCTAGGATCCCCTTTGAACTATTAGATAATTTTCTTTCATCTCTCTTTAATGTATACTTCCTCCAATCTCTTATTTCCCTCTTTTGATGTTTATCATGTAACTTTAAAATTTTTTACTTGATTGCTATTGAATAATTTCCTTTTTTTTATATGTCATGATAGTAGATGTTTTTTTTGATTGAATCATTAATTCTATATTTTCTTCCTATGATTTTTTTCTCTCTTTCTCCTCATTGAATAGTCCAAATGTGATACTTTTAGTTTTTATTCTAATTCTCTCATTGTTTGCTATTATATTCTGTGAGTAGTAAATAAGTAGTATATGCATAAAATTTTTTCTATGATTATTTTATAACTATGACCAAGCTTGTTTCATTATTTTGGCCATTAATGATTTTTTTTTTGTGTGTGTGTGTTTGTAGCAGTTTCTAGTGACAGTGGGTGTACTATTATCAAGATTCAAGTTAAACTAGTCGATGTTCATTTAATTGTTTATTTTTAAGTATATGACAAAGGTCGAATGTTAAATGATGGTTGTCTGCTATTATCGATGTTGATTTTATTATTGGACCCTTATAAAATAAATTAAAATCTAAAAATTTTATATGTTAAACCCTACATGAGTATTTTCTGATTATTTTAAGTCTTTTGTCACATTGTTTTCCTTAAATTGTGTTGACTAAATTGTTTCATAGAGAGCATCAATAGCTACATGGCTAAAAATGAAAGTTTCTTTCCCACTATTTTGTGATAAAAGTGACATTTTGAAAGGAGAAATAGTATTCTCTTGAGATAGATCAACATTTTAAAATAAATCATATAAAGTGCTCTCGTTTAAAATTTTAAAATTTAGAAATAATATTGTGAACTTGGTGAGCATTTTTTGATCCATATATGTAGTTCAAGATTTATATTAAAAACTTTTTATTGATAAAATCTTACATTCACAAAAGAGATTATATATATATATATTAGTATCATTGCGACCAAGTACACGTGAATAATATTTAAAATAAAAGTAATATTAAAAATATTAAATTATATTATTTAATTTATATTTTTATTAAAAGATCAAAATAATAAGTTCATATTTCTCTTTATTAAAAAGTTATATATTAAAATTCTAAAAACTTATAGTTTAATGAATAATGTTCCATGTATTTACAAAATATACAAAGAGTTATAAGAATATAAGTTAATTTGATTTTTAATCTTTACTTTTAGATAATTTTATCACAACTCTTCAGTTAAAATTGCATATTCTCAAGACTTATGAGATTAATTTAGATTTATAAGCAAACCTATTTGAATTTAATTTTTTTTTCTCAAATATGTTTTATTATTTAGTTTTTCTTATCATTATATGACTCTTAATTTATATTTCTTCATTTTCATATTATTTTTTATATAGATGATTATACGAGGATTATCTAAATTCTGCTCAACTTCTTCTTCTTCTTTTCTTTTTTTTTTACTTTAAGGATTATTTTGTCCAAAGGATTTTCTTTAAATTAAATTTTAATTTTTAATGACAAAATCAATATTTTTTTTGAGATAATTATAAAAGTATGTGTCATATTATATGATTAATTTGGATGACAAATTATTTTAAAAATATATATTTTTTATGACAAGAGGAGGAGAAGGAGTAATAGTAGTAGTAATAGTAGTAGAGTATATATATATATATATATATA
Source organism: Cymbidium sinense (assembly GCA_021442155.1). Taxonomy (NCBI): domain Eukaryota; kingdom Viridiplantae; phylum Streptophyta; class Magnoliopsida; order Asparagales; family Orchidaceae; genus Cymbidium; species Cymbidium sinense. The sequence continues at coordinate 52,555,892 of CM038225.1, read as the reverse complement.
TATATATATATATATATATATATATATATATATATATATATATATATATATAATGAAAAATTGATCGTCTTTCTAATTCATGAAGTATGACTTACTTATAATTAAAAAAATTTAATAAAATTTATGTTATAGAAGGAATTAAATTCAAATATAGAAGTCATTGTAATGTATGTCATATATAAAAGAAAAAAAGAATGAAATATATTTATTGAATATAATCATACAGCTATTTGTATTATCATTGGTTGAAGGATTTTAAAGTCTAACTTAATATTGTATTAATATTTTTCTCAAATATAAGAAAAATTAATATTAAAAGTTCTCAACAAATATAAGAATTTTAAAAAATGCATATCTATAAAAAATGCTATTACAGATTGTAAATAAAAATATTATATAAATAGTTTGATGTCAAATCAATAGTGTGACAAGATAAGATTTATCTATAAAATAGAGAAAATACATTATAGAACAAAAAAAGATATGTAATCTATTTTTTTAATAGCTAATTTGTTTGAATAGATTTATATTAATTAAAAGATGTCTAAAAAAAATATTAAGATAAGAAATATATTAAAAAAAAACTTAGACTTTCTTTATATTCTTAATTATATTATTGATAAATTAATCTTCAAATCATGTATTAGAAATGATACAATAATTATAAAAATTAAAATATTTAAATAGAACAAATATTTGTCAAATCATCTCACACACATATGCACAAGATTTCATTATTTAGTGTTAGAGCGGAGAGTAAAAATAGAGTGAAAAAAATAAAAATTGCATATATGATTACCTAAATAGATTTACAAGAAAGCAAAATAATAATAAGATGGAGATGTTAGACAAATGAAAGAGATAATGGTTTATAAATTATTTTTAGATGATAATGATATAATTAAAATAATTTTAGTCAAATAATTTTTATAATTTTATATTATTGTTTAAATGATAACATAATGATTATCAAATTAATTTATATATATATATATATATATATATATATATATATATATATATTGTTAAGATGTGGTAGCCCTATTTGGAAAGACTTTATGAAAGGGCAAGGATCTTTTACTGTAGCTCCTTCATAAGATTGAAAGTGATCCACGAGGACAACAATAAAAGTGCACTTATTCTAAATTATACTTTTTCCTTATTGAGGTGAGACAAATCTTTAATTATATTTTTAACTTGATTTCTTGCATGTAATAATTTGACACTATCTATGAAATATTGTTCTATCCTCCATTTCAATCAAGAAACTTTTATATTTCTTATTTAGACATTTTTATCAACTCATGTAGGACAATCATAACAAGCAGAATGTAAGAATGACTTATTGAACCTCATGAAAAATGAGAAATTTCCTTGCAAATTAATTAAGTGAATCACACTTTTTTAGTCTCACAAATATAATCAAATTGAAGGAGTAAAAAAATGAACATTGATTTATTTACTTGTAAAGACTATGAAATTAAATATTTTTTACTATTTCAAATGAAAGTATAGAGGATAATTCTCGTATAGCAAATCAATATAATAATAAAGAACGATTTCTCAAAACTATTATAGAAACACTCATTGTAGTAAAATTTGGTTATACACATTGTTATTGAGGGAAGCTATAATGAGTAGATTAGAAACTATGGTTATAGTTGATGGAGAAGATAAGAACAATGAAAATTTTATAGGTCAACATTTGCATAACGAGATATGAACTAGGATATATAGTCTCAATGCTTCAAAATGATTAGGCTAAAGTTAGTTAAGCCTTTGATTTCAAATCTCATAGTCCATTCAATTTGTTTAAATCTAATCTTTGGTTGTCTCTAAGTTAAATAATATATAGCTATCATCTCCAACTTAGTCTCTAGAGATTGGATAACCTGGGGCTACTCCAATGTTTGTCTCACAAATTCTTTGGTGAAGTCCCAACTACCATATCCTCTTATGATTTTACATAACTAGCTACCACCATTCCTTTCACATTCTTCTAATATGAATGTAAGCCAAATCACTATGAAAAACTTTCTATGGTGCCATCATGTGCCCTATAGCAAGAATTTGTTTTATCTCTTTACCTTTGCCTATTATGTTATGGTTCTAGCATAAGTAATTGGCATGTGGGCTAGTACAACATCATCTTCCATTAAATACCCTACTCCACTATCATATGGGTGATGTTTTGGGTATTGGAACCTTTTGGTGCCTACAACCCTTCTATTCTTGCACTCATGATGGCCTCTACTTTGGAATCAAATCTATTTTGATCTCTACTCTACTTTTCATGATATTTTGCTTAACCTCCTCCAACCCAACTACCTCACTTTCTCTACTTTTGATGATAATGGATTTGGTTTCTTTATATAAGTTAGCTATCCTTATAGGTCTTTAGACATTAGTTCATTATCCAACAATTACTATCCTTCCAATGGCCCTTATTCATTTAAAAACAGGCACTTAGCCATCATTAACTAGATTTGATTCATGTCCTAATGTCGTATTTTTTTTCTCCACTAAGTCTTATGTATATTTGGTTGTCTTAAGGGTGTCATCTAAATCAATTCATAATGTTGACAACAAACCTTTCCCTACACTACTCAAATGATGTTCAACCATCACCACTTTCTATTCATGTGATGTAGATGCTCTTCCCAATTTTTGATAATATAATAAACAAATTAATAATTCTTTTAGCTCTCTAATACACACATATAATTTAATTTATACAATATTTTTAATATATAACCTATAACAAGAGTGTAAGTGGCACAAAAATAAGCCCCATCCCGCATGTCGCATATTAAATTTAATACATATGATTTGTCATTATTATGTTTTCATATAAATGGCATCTTCATTTTTTTCTTGTATTTAACTATAATTCTTTGTGTTGTTAAAAGAAAGAATTAAGTAACTATGCTGCTAATTCATATTTTAGTTTTCTAATGTGTTATGAAGATTAAACAACATCACATGGCATATAAAAAAAAAGTTTATGATGATTGATTTATAATTCAATCTTCTTCAATAAAGATTGACATATTAAAAAAAAAAAAGATTATGAAGTTGTAATTCCTGTGATGGAGCTATAGTCTTCTTCTAGGAAGAGTGGAGCTCATATTTTCTTCTTCCTTTAAGAAGAGGTTAAATATCTATATTTGCATGAATTAGATCTAAGAAGAGCATATTTTTCTCCTCACTTTGAATCATTGATTTTCTCTTGAATACAAAGTTATTATTTTTTTTTAAATTTGGTGTTAGAGATAATACATGATGCAAGGACATATGTTATTGCGATAATATGTAATTATGACTTAGGAAGTCTCCCAAGAAATATAAAAATTTAGTTATATATCTTATTTTTTATTTTTTAAGTTTAAAACTTAAAAATAAAGTTCATGACTATATGAAGTCCAATTATAGCAAATATATGGTTGAAATAGACATTTATTTAAGATAAATCGAACTATAAAAAAAATTATTTTGATCTGAGTTTAAACTAAGCACTTTAAATATGATTAAAAACTTCATAACATTAAAAAAATTATTTAAAATTTGCATGTTTATAATCAAAATAAGTATCTCAATTAAAGGAACTCAATGAGTCTAACATCACTTAATTTCAATATCATTAAAATATATAAATGCTCAAGAAAAGTCTTAAATTATGGAGATTGACATAAGCTATTAGACAAAGAATTTAATTATACTAAGCCCCATCATTTTTTTCCTTTCATTTCAAATCAAAACTCTATCTCTCTTATAATCTGCTATTAATTTATCTTATATATTTATACGAGATATTCATATAATCCTAAAATGATGAACTCCCTTTATAATGTCATGAATTTTTTTACACCTAATTGTTTAGCATTATTTATAAGAACCTTATCACAATAAAAGCAGCCCTATCCAACTTCAAGTGCCTAAAGAGCTCCTCCAATTTCCACCATGGATCTCATCCTCCATACTTCATAGTTAATATTTATTATGTTGTATCAACATTTTCACCGATTATAAGGAAAGACATCATTTGTAGTATGATGCTTACATTAGTGAAATCATTTAAGCTAAATCGAGCCTAGTGATTGATCTCTTTTTAGGTTTCCACATAAAAAGAAAAATCACATGTTTTTATGAACTGCTCTTACCATTTCTAGTATGTGCGTAAGGGGGGATCATAGTCCAATATTATGATGATAAATTCTCTCTATCATCATAAATTATTTAATTATATACACATGCAGACACTTAATTTTAAAAAATTAATCAAACTTTGAGTTGATCTAGTTTGAGTTAAATTAAATATGATAAATTTAACTTGAATTGAGACCGGACAAAGTCAGCATAAATATTATCTTGAAAGGCTAGAATTCAAAATTTACCTAATGGCTGAATCGGACTCTAATCGCAGTTGTATCCATTTGAAAGACTAGGCAATATATAATTTAATTAATGTAGGTCCAAACGGTTACCGTATATCTCACTTTGAAATTGGATAATGGTCCATCACTATACGCTAAAAGGATGAATTTCTCTTGTGATCTTTTATTTTGGATTTATGCCAGCGTTACTAATTATTCTATATTTTATAAATTATAACAGTATATCTAAAAATTGGTTAATTTATGGGATGATGTTCGGTATAGTGATGGCTAGCTACCGGATTAAGCCAAAAAAATTTACCACTTAAAAAAACTTATAGATTGTTGACCTCCATGCATATTGCATCAATCGATAAGTCAAGCTCACAAGACAAATTCTGGACTTCGGATGTACAAATCGTTGAAATGCATATCACAAAAAAAATCTTCAATAAATCTTTCGCCATCACGCTCGTCGAAATTGATCGAATATACATCCCCGCACAATTCGGTCGACCTATCAGAAGGAGGGTCGCCGCCAATGCATCGAGTTGGGAGGTGTAACCCAAACGACTCCGCTCGTGAAATTGGTTAAAATATCAAAATCTATCAAATGAGACAGCGCTCAATTTGGACCAGTCTGCAATATCGAGTGATCGATACAAGTGCAAGTGAGCCGAATGCACCGCCAAAATCACAAATGACCTCCAATTTAAAGACTTTTCATCGCGCAAAAGATCAAAATTGATCAATATATATATATATATATATATATATATATATATATATATATATATATATATATATATATATATATATATATATATTACAATTTGCACCACCAAGAAGGAAGTCCGTCGACAATTTATGCTCATATCAAGGTGAGGCTACCACAAATGCCCAAATGATCTTCGTTTTTGTGAAATTGATCAGTTAACATCAAACATCAAAACCTTTCAAATAAGATGATTTGTCAATTCAATGACGAATATGAAATGTCGAGCCGGATAAGCATAGAATAAAATTAATTGACCGATAATGAAACCTCTATCATAAACGGATGTTGCATCCGTAACATTAGAATAATTTAAGATTGATATATATGTTGCCCATATAACAATGTTAAAAATTGAATTATGGTTAATTAAACACTTAAATGAGACCCTTATAAATAGCTACTTATACTTAATCCTAACCCTAATAATTCTCGATCTCCGCACGAGACTCCCATCCTTCGTGCTCTCGCTGAAGCATGTGAGCATGCAGCCTTTCCTATCCATGTAAACCGAGTTGTCGAATAAAGCGGCCCATTATGGCTTCTCCCGCGACGATAGCACTCACCACACTTAAGCAAAGGCAGATCCTCCCGACCTCATCGACACTCCGCCCCCTACGCTCTCGCAACCGTCTGTTCCTTTCCCGCAGGTATAAATTTGCTTACTTGTGGGTGTATAAGTACCCGTACACGTCTTTCTTGGAGTGACGGGAAAATCTGAGTTTTCTAACTGGTGCCCAAAGAGTCTATGCACATCTTTTTAGACGGATAGGTTGGGAATCTCATGACTGTGGTGTTGCAAAACACCACCCATGCGTCTTTAGACGTGGCATGTCTAGTTTGAAGAAATCCTAGCTAGGGAGAGAGAATTTCGATAATCCGTGTCAAGGAACAATAAAGAAAATGATATTTGAAATCTAGCTCAAGGCAAGTATATAAGTACTCATACACCTCTTTCTTGGCGTGTAGGAAATATGTGTTTCACGTACATACCTGAGCCCCATACATTCTTTCTATGGTGGGATGCGATTCTACCCATGATTACACACTTATACATGCCTTTCTTGGCATGGTGGGCAGCCTAGATACGAGACATCCCCACACAGGACGATATCTGATGTCAAATGATGCCAAATTTTACACCCATGGAGGCCTCAGTTCAAAGTGAAGTCAACCAAAATGTAAAATTACTTTAAAACCGACATTAGTGTGTATAAGTATCCGACACCTTTCTTGGCATGAGAAAATCTTACATGCAAGTACTTTAGAGACTCATACATGTCTTTCTTGGCATGATAGAATGACACATTCGGCCGTGGTGTTTACACCACCCATACATGTCTTTCTTGGTGGGCGTGCCCAACCTCAGTTCCATATACACGACCGGAGGCTACCAAATAATATTATCAAAATTTATCTAAAATCCTAAACTTACAATGAAACTCAATTAAAATAAGCAACAATATTCAAATCCTCTAAAGTTAAATCAATATTGAATTGAAAATCCATGACACTACTCTAAATGATTAAACTTAGTGTTTGAGGGTTGATTCATTGGGTCTTAGACCGGTCCGAATTTAACAAAACCTAAAAATCCATTAATAATATTATAAGAGTTTCAACTTAGAAAAATATTTGAGAAGCTAATTCCATATTATTAAATGATCCTCTATTATTAAATTAATAGATCATAGGATCAAGTATCAAAATAATATATTCATACCCCGATGATGGCTGCGTTGAATGAAGATTTCAATAAGAGGGATATTATCATTAAAATATGTTTAAAGTTTCAAATCAAATTAATATAAATTAAAAATAAAAAAATTGATAAATTATTTATCTCAAAATGCTTAAATCAAATCTAATCTCTAAATAAAAACTTAAAGCTAAAACTCAATCCACCTTTTGCAATTATTTGTTGAATGTGACAAATTAAGAAAACTCTACAAAAAAATCAAGTCAAGTACACATTTATATTCACACTCAAATAATTTCATGCCGAAGGATGGACCCGTGTCCTTTAACTTGGTTTGGCAAATAGGCTCACACATGATGCGCTATGACTAGAGTCCTCCGATCGTGGTTGCCAAATGACACCATTATATTATACCACGATGTAGCCTGATGTTCTCCAATGGCTCGCCTTTGAGATGAATCATAAGGTGCACGATAAAAAAACTTTCTTTAAGGTGGACTTAAACTTGCCTCCTCACAAACACCACCCAGTCTAAAAGATCTCCTTGACACAACCCATGGCTGACAAGGATCCTTCAGTCGGGAATACTACCTCCTTGACTAAGTAAAGGGACTATGACACCTTGGGATGACGGAACCATGGGATCTTGATCGGTCATCGCTTCCCTCAACCATCTTCAAGTTAAAGAATGATAAATTTCATAAACCTAAATTCATAACTCCACATGTCGCTACTATATGCATTTAGCGATCTAACGACTAGCCTTAATTGAAAGTTCTCGCATTGGGAGGGTAATTAATTATAAGTTCTTGAGCCTATAAGAAACCTTGAACCATTATCTAAAGTCCTTACAAAATGTGGGTGAAATCCGATAAGTATCTTATCTACTATTTCATCTCTTTTCTAAAAAATTTAACCATTAAATCATACCCCCCTAATCGAGTGGTGAATTTTGAGCCCACATTGGTCAATAAGATAATTAATGGATCGATTGGTACATATATCCATACACCTAAATAAAACCCAAGTTAGACTAAAGATAGGTGACCTAGCCTAATTATACTTAACTTGATGTTTCCAGATGCATGATGACTCAACAAGTAGTAGTTAGCAAATCTTAGGATCGTGAAAACCAATCAATTAAAGTTGATGTTAGAATCAAATTTCATAAGTTATAATATTTATCATCATATAATCATAAATAATAATAATAAAAAATGATAACAATATGAAATCATTGTCGGTGATCTTTTAGAACTAATGTTGATTTCAACAAAAGGATTGTGACATTACATTTCTATCAAGTGATTCATATGAGCTTGGTTGTGTCAAGATCAACTATCGTGTAGAGTTAATTCAAGAAAGAGGATTAATATACACATGCATGCATGCCATTTATAAACCATTTCGAAAACTATTTGATGCAAAATTTGATATAAAAATTTAGGATATATTAAAATAATAACTAATTATTTAAAAAAATTAATTTAAATTATCTATACATTAAAACCTCTAAAAATAATGACTCATGCATCTCTTCATGACCTCACTATTAATTTTTCCTTTGAAAATGAATTCATCCTCCTTTTATTTGAAAATGAATTCATTGAAAATAATGACTCATGCATTCTTGTCTAATCCTTTGAAAAAGAATTCATCCTCCTTTTTATTTGAAAGTGTCACATTTGGCAACTGTGGTGTTTTTTTTAGAGATGTCGGGGGGGGAGGATTTTTGATGTGTGTGTTTTATGTGAGGGGATACCACGCAGGTCCATAGATGTACTTATTAGGGTGATGGATATGATATTAAGGAATAGTATATTATCTCTAGAGATTGAAGTCACTACCCTATAATGGACCTAATCACCTAATAAGCACTCATATGACATGATGGGTCTCCAAATATACTAGAGATTTTTCCCCTACTTTACAAGAAAAAGTAAAGTAAGGTTTATTTTAAGCTGGGTTTGTTAAGTTCCCATGGAGGCAAGCCCCCATATTTAATTACATCCCAAGGAATGAGATTCTTTGGGAATACTCTCGATTAAGGTAAATGATCATTATCTCCAAAGATTTTAAAGATAGGACTATCAATCAATTGGTTATTTTTAGAAAATCAAGTGGAATTGATTAAGAGGGAGAGAATTATTATCGAAACCAAAGGGAGATAAGTAGGAGATGCTCATGATACTAGAACACCTAGTGAGCATCTCAAATTATCCTATGGTTGGGCTTTATATTTTTGAAATTGAGGAGAATTATATGTTTGAGTTGAATTTTATTAGAAATTTAGGGCTTACAATTCTATAATTCAATATTGTAGAAATGCCTAAGAGGTGAGGATTTATGCATGTAGCCCCAAAAGAAAATAGAAATCTCAAATCCTATATCTAGGGAGCTTTGACGAGGGCCAAAGCACGTCCTAAATCTAAGGAGAAAATAGGATTTACCTCCACAAGAGAGAGTAAATCACCTGACTGTTGGACTTATAACCGCCTGGGATGGCCTCCAACTAACTCCTCCTATGATTTTAAATACATGTAGGCAAGTTATATGCTTTGCAAGATAGCTATTGTTTATTTAGAAAAGAGACTAAGTCCTTAAACTCACTTCCTAAGAGACTAGATCATGAAGGGTATGAATTCATGACTTAATCTAATGCAAATTTTGTCAAATTTTATTTTGATTTTGGACATTTTTATTTAACATGGGCTATGGGATTTTATATGCCTAATGCATGAAAAATTAGTTATGGGCAAAAATTAGAAAGAAAGAGGTGTGTTTCCACCATGGCTCTCAAAGGTCAAGCCATTTTCTCGCAAAAGTGCAAGCTCCATTGGCAAGAGTGAGACAATATGACTTAAGCATGATATGAGACATACACATTCAGCTAAGGGGTTGCTAAATCTTTTATTATCTTGATTTATATCTAGTTTAGGTGAAGTTATGAATTGTTTAGTCTAATTTTGAATTGATTAATTGGATAGAAAATTTATTTTTTTTCCTCAGAGTGTAATCACATTCAGGCCATTCAACAATCATCAAACAATTAAGAAACTAAGAAAATCATATCATCCTAATTGTGCAATCATAAAAATAACATCAATCAATTTATAAAATTAGAGTAAAAGAATAAGAGGCGATCTCGTTCCACGACAACCCAAAAAAAAAAAAAAAATGGGGTAAGCTCTACCCTCATACATCCATATAATGAAAGAATAAATTACAATTATGAAATGACACATGTTATGGGGTCTTCATTCTTCATCCTCCATTCTTCACTCCTTGTCCTTCATTCCTTCATCTTGGTTTGCTCCTTTTCTTTTTTTCTTTTGGTTTGACTTGGGATGTAGGTTGCTCCAATGCTTCACATGGTACATAAGATATAGTCTTATAACCAATGTTCACCTTAGTCCCCATAACACTTATCCTAATCCTAATACACAAATTATATTAAAAAAGAAGAAAAATAAATCTAGCTACACCTGCAAGACAAATGTTAGCTAAACAAACCATACAACCCAAGTTATAGAATAATTTGGACTTAGTACCTCCACAAAACCAAGCACTGCCCCTAATTTGGATTATTAGGCAACTTGCACAACAAAAAAATATTTTTATATTTTATTACAATGCCCCTTAAGTACAACACCTCATATATACTAAGCTAAGATCGCCTATCAACCAATTCCACGACATACACTCTAACATCTAGTCTATAACATTACACCACATAACAAAATCATACATCAAACCATGCACCTAACATAGAGCTAGAAGTTGTGACTTAGCCTAATGTGTGTGCATTTAAGGCGTGTGGTTTGTCCTAGCTTTAAGTTTGGAGTTTTTTAAGTAGAGAAATTCAATTTAGAGGGTGGTTTAGTTTAAGTGATTTAGTTGGCTTGTCAAATTTAGTTAGTGATTTTGATTTGGTTTGAATGTGCCTACACTTAGAAACTAAGTGTTATGAGAAGAGAAAAAGAAGAGAGTTCTTTTTATCCCTACTTTAAGTTATTTTTAAGGTATGATTAATGAATTTTCTTTAGTGAATGTTTTATTATGTATTTTAATTAATCCTAAGTTTTGATTCTCTAAATAGCCCTATTCAATAAGAAGGGCATCTTAGATTAGTTAGGGTGGATTACTATCACATAACACACACCCATTCATTTCTTTCCACCATGCATATGAGTAATCCTAAGCATATATATACATGCAATGCAAATCTGAGCACACTTTGATGATGAATGCAAAGAGATATAATTTAAAATTTTGGATATCCCATTAATGCATGTTTGTTATGTAAAAAGTTGGATTTTTCATCCATTAGATAAATGCACATCCATATGTATAAAAGTTATAAGTGAGTACGTGCCATTATTTTCTACACTCGTGGGCACAAGACCTACTTAGGGCAACTTAAAGCCTCACAACCCCGGGATGTCCAGACTGATATACAACTTTTCTTAGATACATGTAGGTGTACAAAAAGAACCAAATGGATAAAGAATCATGTAAGAGATTGTACTTAATTTGATTGTATGATTTACATGTGTAATATGTAAGTCTTTTTCTAAGTCTTAACATAGAGATGCATAGGAATAGATTTAGGCAAGTGTTGTGTTCTTTTCAAATGAACTATACACTTGCAAATCTTATGTGAATCCATGTTAAGAGAAGAAAAGAGAACTTCATAATACACATCTTATGCTATCATCACATGCAAGCTTATAAATATTTATAACTAGTATCACTTCATTTATAATCTTTGATCTATAAGTTTTAAAAAAAAAAAAAAATTTGTTTAATAGTGATAATAGCCACCCATATTCTTAATGTTAGCCAACACATGCAATTTGACATAAAAGGAAATATTTTATTTAATTAATTTTTAAAAGAAATGAATGCATGATTTTATATGGAAAGCAATGTTTAGCATGATTGGAAAGAAATAAAGGAATGTAAGTGACTTCATTCATCATAATTAATTCCTAAGGACAATTATATAAAATAAGATCATTTAAAATGAGTCAAAATTCTTTAAGGAGATTTTATCTTTGAATTTGATTTGAATTAGGCAATATGAAAAGGGTTTGCTAGTCCTAACCCATTCCCCCATGTGTGAATTGGTTTGGTTTAATTTAGAACAATTAGGTTGATTTTATATTTTGATTAGGTTAAGGTATGAGTTAATCCATTAATTACCCCTTACCTATACCACTTTAACATAATTATCCAAGTAATTATGAGCTAAAATATGATATGCAACCACATAGAAATTAAATCAGCAATGCACCTAAGAAATGAAGTGGCTAATTAGCTCACATTATTGGTTAATTAAGCTAAGGGTTTAATTAAGTACTTTTATTACCCTCCTACACATGTAGTTTGATTATAATTTTCTTTGAAATTTTCTTAGGTTATTGAACATCTAAGAATCTACCCAAGAATTGAATGGTTGAGTTCTAGAATGATTTGGTTTTAAGTTTGATTAATTAAGTGATTTAATGAAGTGATTAAGCCATTAATTAATTATAAATTGATTAAGTGTATTCAAATGAAACAAACTTAGAAAAAAGATTGGAAAAGAGATCCTAATCTCATTCCCTATGTCTATTCACTATTTCATAATGATTAGCCAACTTAATTAATGGATTCATCTTAACATGTTAATTAATCATTTAATTAATTCAGAGTGATTAAGCATGAAATAAGCAATTTTCCTAATTAATCAAGCAATAAATTCCAATAAAAATCATGGGAGGCGAGGTCATCCT